>OX637461.1:35661548-35958512 GCA_951799995.1 Trifolium subterraneum
CTTGTGTGATCAGAGCAAGGAAGTCTCTCTGTCTTGTGTGACTTAGAGCAGGAAGTCTTGAGTCTTGTGTGACTTGAGCAAGGAAGTCTTGAGCTTGTGTGCTTGAGCATCTTATTGTAATCTTAGTGATTATAGTGAACTCTCTTGGAAACAAGGGGACTGGAGTACTCTCATTTTGTGAGGGGAACCAGTATAAATTGTTGTGTGTTCTTCTCTCTCTCACTCTCTCATTTACTCCTTCATCATTCACTTAGCCGTTAGTTTAATTGTGTGAACAATTCCGCTGTGCTTAAAGATTCTGAT
The DNA here is from genome assembly GCA_951799995.1 of Trifolium subterraneum. Lineage (NCBI taxonomy): Eukaryota > Viridiplantae > Streptophyta > Magnoliopsida > Fabales > Fabaceae > Trifolium > Trifolium subterraneum. The sequence continues at coordinate 35,661,852 of OX637461.1, forward strand.
AGATTTAAATATCTTGAAAAGTTTTTAAATATCCAAAACACAATTCAACCCCCCTTCTTGTGTTTTCTCCACGCACCTTCAAGGTCCTGTTATTATGTTTCAATTTTCCCTTTTCTTTTTCTATTTTATTTTTCAAACAATTAATGAAATAAATTAATGGTTTCTTAGTTAAAACTTAAAGAAATAAAGCTTGGTAGTTAACATGAATCAAAAGTGTAATATAATTATATGAAAGCAAGTGAAGTTTAAAAGAAACCAGTTGATTGATTTGAGTATATATGTTAAATTAATTCTAACATGACTATAGCTACACATGAGTTAAGGTTTTGAAAGTTATTGAAAATCAAAGTGCCTAAAGTTTTCTTTAGAATTAATGAAAGAGACAAGAGAACAAACAGAATAAGGAATATTAACAAAGAGAAGAATGAAAAGAAGATTCAGACCTTTTAGTAAAGCTTCTTGAGAGTGATAGTTGTGTGAAAATTACTGAATGTTATAGTCCTATTTATAGACTCTCAATTTCACTTCTACAAGGTAAATTTCAGCCCACGTCTTCTACTTCAGTTTGTGAAAGAAAATAAGCCACGTTGATTCTTGTATGTGTAATTCTTATCTCTACAGTACTACCTTATCTCTTAATTAATCTTCTTTTAATTTTTTTTATTTTATTTTTTTTTATAAATTAACTGATAAAATTAACGGTACTATCTTTACCTACACATTTTTACGATTTCAAAAATATTTTTTTTTCTTTTTCAGCGATGTAAATTTATACTGTCGATGTAATAACTGTCAAAAATTCGGTAGAATTTTAAGCCCAAAATTTTACCATAACCTATTAAAATATTTCATGTTTGATTTCTATAATCATTTTTCTAAAATTCACTTTCTAGAAAATAATTTAATTATCAGTCTACACAAGGTAAAAATACTACCAAAAACACACATAAAACAAGTTAAAAAATATTAGAGTGTCACACTTTTCATATATACATACCAAATAAAATTAATTTTAACAAGTAGCATAAGGATTTAAACAGATAACATTGAGCAGCATAATAATACATCATACTATTAAAGCAAATACATGTCTTCAAAAACATTTTTTTTCGGATTATAAAAAAGTTTGTTTTTCATATATACATACCTTCTAAATTACTACAATAAAAATTTGAATATATCAATACACTTGATCTTTAAGGCATTTAATTAAATTTAATATAATTAATTTTATACTTATTATAGCTTAAACTTTTACATACAAAATAATTTTGTATTTAATTTATCTATTATAATTTTTTAGTGGCCCACCCGCATATTTTTGTATTTAATTTTTTAGCAGCTCGAATGAAAATAAAAAAAAATTTACAAAGAAACTTTTTATAAAATTATTAAGCACACCTTCTCAAGCTCAAACAGATAAACTTAGCAATGAAGAAGAATCATTTCTAAGAGAACTTGAAGAAGAATCAGAGGATGAATATCTTGAAAGATTCACCAAAAAGCTTGAAGACTGGAGAAGAGCTAAGCTAAAAGGAAAAATGGTAAAAAGCCAAATGACTACGTGGGAAGAATTGGATATATTCTCTGACAAAGAATCTGAGGAAGAGGAAGAAGATGAGTGTGCACTGATGGCCATTAAAGATCATTCAGAAACTAAAGCTGAATCAGAATCTGAATGTGAGGAATCAGATGGTAATATGGAAAAGCTAATTCAGGTATATTCCTAACTTTCTAAGCCTAAGCTCATCAAAATTCTTGAAAAAGGATTCTTTAGACTAATTAAAAGTTCACAAAGATGCAAATAACTTGAAATTAATTGTTAGCATCTGAGTGAACAAGTCAACCACTTTAAAGTTCTTTATGAAAAATCCTTGATTAAAATAAAAGATCTTGAAAGAAACAGTGGTGGTCTTAAGAATCCTCAATCTAAGAATACCGGCAATACTTCAAATTCTGTCAATCATATTAAGTTTTTAAATGCTTGTTATCCTCATCTTATACTCTCATCAAGAAACGTGAATACTGCTGAGTCATTTTCAAAAACTCTGAAACGAGTTCTGCCTCAAGAAAAGGCAAAGGTTGAGAATGTCATTCAAATCAGTAAACCTTATCAAGAAATTGACAAAGGTTCATTTCAAGAGGCAACTCTAGGAATGAAGGAAGAAGATGAGAGCTGTAAAACTAACCAATCTGGACTCATTCAGAAATGGGTACCAAGAAACAAAATATTGTTTATTACAGGGACAATGAGAAAAGATCTTGATACTCCAATCTCATGGGTAAATGTGACTTGCAATGGCCTTGAAGCTGCTGTATCTAGAAAATATATTTTTGATGAAGAAACAGATACAGAGTTAGAACCTGATGAGAGAATGTTAAACAAAAACTTGGAGAAGAGCTACTCATAAGAAGATAATTATATACCCTATCCTCATCTAGAAGACACTGAATATACATTATGGTCGGATGACGGGTTCAATCATGAATGGTAAGATTGCTCAGGAAAGAGGACACAATCACTCAGGATCTCTGCTAAACTTCTTGTCAAAATCTGAGTGATAGAAGTCAAAAAGGGGTAGCTGATGAGTAAACTAAATTCATAACTGCCTCAGTATCCTCAAAATAAGAAATCAATGTGAGTATAATTCCTAATTTATCAATTGGATTCAAATACCCAAATGGAAAGTAAACTAGTAACAACTAACATTTTTTGAATTATAAGATCTGCTGAATACTCAAAGTCTAATAGTCTTCAGAAGCCAAGGTCTATGCTCTTTTAGATGCTTAGTCACTTCTGAGGGAATCAGACTCAACAAGATTTGTTTTGTATTCTAGAATTCAGAAGTCTTATCACGAAAGAGGAAACGTTTTTCAAATAGTTTTACCTTTGCAGTTGATCTCTTTCGTGTCCGTTACTAAGTTTACTATCCACCACGTGTATTGAAGCTGATTCGTTAAAAATTGTAGTTAATGAAGAAAACTAAGAATTTCAAAGGTTATAAAAATGCCTCCCTATCTTCATTTGTCTTTAAAAGTGTTTCTCATTCACTATTAAATTATTCTTCTCTCCCTTTCTCTGCAAACTCTTGAAGAATATCAGGAAAACAATTCTTCAATCTCATTCAAATTTTTCAATCATGATCATCATGGCATCTTCCTCATCAAGTCAACCTTCTCAAATCTCTCCAATTACAGTAAACGAGGAAATCTCTGGAGGTTTTCAAAACACCGTCGATTTCAGCCAGAAGAAACTAAGACTTGTAACTGAGAAAGCTGTGGACTTTATGGAACTCAAGAAAAATGGACAAGATTGGCGACAAAACTACTTGATGAATTTACGAATGCAAAGATACTTTGATCTTCTAAATGGTCGAACCTATCCCAATCTGGTGAAATTTTTCTGGATGCGAACAAGTGTTTTCAACAGAACTGCAGCTCAAGAAGAAGAAAGAATTTTGATCGAAAGATTTCCAGAACTAAGTGAGAAGTCAAGAAGAGAAATGGGATTAAAGGATTTCACTTCTACGAAGATTAGATCAAACATTGCTGGTCTAGATATTGCGTTCACCGTTGATAACATTGTTCAACTATGTGGATTTATTCCAAGCGGCGGAAAGCTAAGTGAGTTTCAAGTAAATCTTGAATACAACAAAAGCTTCAGAAGTATGATGGTCAACCAGGATAGAGGCAGACTAAATGTTGTGGGGAGAACACATTTAGAAATCTCCAGGGCTGCCATTGTTCCCACTGAGAGGGTCTCAGAGAAACTTTGTTGGGAAAATAAAATGTTTCTTTACTTAGCCATGAGAAACCACAGGATAAATGTTGGGGAATTTATCTTTGAAGATATCTACAAAAACATCACTGAAACGTTAAGAAACAAGAAGACATCTATCAGGCATCCAAGATTGCTGTCAGAACTGTTCTATCAATCTGGTATTGTTGATAGCTTAGCCATAACCTCCTCTCCCTTGACTCGAACAATCTATCCTCCTTCTAAACTTCAGTCAAGATTCCTTCAAAAACTTGGGTTCATCAAATGCTTCAATTTTCCAACAGAACCTATGATTCTCATTAGAGATAATCTGAGAAAGCTCGAAGACTTTCCTCGAGGACCAGAAAACGTGATGGAAGCCAGTTTCTTAAAATTCAAAGAAGCTCTGGATAGGAAAGAATTAGTAAAAATATCCAAGAGGATATCGTGCGAAGAAACATCAGAAGCCCAACCAGATTCAAAGAAATTAAAGTTGACAGAACTTAATGAAGAGACTTATCAGAATAAGGGTAAAAATGTCATAGAAGAGGTCAAGTCAGCAGAGCATCAAGAAAAGCTGTAATGGGTTAGTGAAAAGGTAACTATTTCTGCTTCTGATAATATAAATTTTCCTGAATCTAATGTGTGTCATTCTCTAACCTCTCCAACCTCATCCATTGACCACAACACACCAAATGCTGAGAACATTGCCCAAATAATGTTCTCAGAATCAAATGCAACAATAAACCTATAGTTTCTGGATGAAATCCCAAACCAATCAATCACTCAGAATCTGGCTAAAAATCAAGATTCACTTATTCTAGTCAACCCCATACTACCCACACCTCAAGAACCATCAATCCCACAAACACCTCAACTGATCATATCAGAAACACCAAATGCTGAGACAACACAAACTCAATCACCATCTACCTTGACCAACTAACCCATACAATCAGATTCTGATAACACACCTCCAATCATCACTGATTACTCATAATCTGATAACAAAATCTTCAACCTTTCTGAACTCAACCTACCATTCCCTGTACCTCTTGATTCTGTCACTAATGAATTCTTCAATCAGAAGTTTGAAGCATCACTTCAGAATTCATTAGAATACTCTGAGGAGCTTGAGTGTCTTGACCCCAGCCATGAAAAGCCTATCCACCCCTTAACCAAATCAAACCTCTTTGAGCTAATTCAACAAAGACATACCTACAAAGCTAAAAGATCCAAATCCATACCCACCTGCATTCAACCATAAGACTTTATTCTAAAGTCTGGCCTTAACCTCACCAAAGTAGAGAATGAGATGCATTATGATTTGCAGAACTTCTTCAAAAGACATGAAAAATTCATGGTCTTTTATTCTGATTTAGAAGCAGAGGCAAGAGAGATCATAGCTAGAATCAGCTATGCTTTTAATTGTTACCTAAAACACATCAAGGAAGATGTTGTTTAGAAATCTAGGGAAGATTTCAATGCCTTGATGCTATCAATTGAAAGGGCAAATCTTCCAAGGATAACTCTTCCAACCCCTGCAATTGTTGAAGAAGCTGAAAACATGGATACTGATGAAGCTCATCAAATGGTGATGACTTTAGTATTGGACAAGGGAAATGAAGCATTGATTGAAGATACAGTGATGTGCAGAGAAATGTCTACAATGGATATAGACTCTCAAGCACATATTTTGGAAGCTTCAACGAGTAATCCAGATAGGGCTGCTGCAAGAGAGGATTGGATGAGATGAATAGATGCTCAGGATGAAAGACTGAAAGAGATGAAAGCTGAATTTGAAAGTTTTAAAGAAACTCAACAAGTGATATTAGAAACGATTCACAAGCTTATCTAATGATCTATGTTTTTCTTTTAGCTTGTTTTTCTGTATTTTGCTAGCTTTCTATCTTTTGTGTTTTAAAATTATTAATCTATGCACATCTTTTGACTAGCATATATTCTGTATAAATGGTTAGACCTTATCTATTCAACCTATATTTGTTTCATCACATGCATAAAACTGTTTTTAAGATTAACTATCAAACTCAAAGAAACACTAAAGAAAAAGATATTTTATTAGTGAGGAAATATTGAAAAGAGTACAAAAATTGAATAACACCATAACAATATTATTCAGATTTCGTCTCAGAATCTGTTGAATCAAAGTCATTCTCCGACTCTGTTGATGTTGATTCTGGTTGTGGATCTGGTGACTTGGAACTATCTACCACTTCACAAGTGACATTAGATTCCACTTCATCAGATGGTGATTCTTCAGTGTACATCTTCAAATATGCTGCCCAATTAGAGTCTGCCTTCTCTGAGTCAGAAGAGATTTCCACAATCTCTGGTTTAGCATTAGGCTACTTTGATTTGGCTACCTCCTCTCTAGTCCTTTTCTGTGTTTCTACAAGTTTGCGAGATGATCTTCTCATTGTTATAACGCTCTTTATAAAAACCTTATTCTTTTGATTACGTTTCTTTGGGTAAAGTGACAAAGAATATTGCCTTTTATAACACCTTTCACGTGTTTGTACTATATCACGGGCGTTAAAACTTTTGCTTTATTGACACATGACATTTAACTGTTTTTGGTTTTGACTACATTGGACTACAACAACTTGGTAACGTAAATCTTATCTTTCCCATACTATTCTTTTTGACTGATGACAAAAGGGGGAGAACGAGGAAAAGATTAATTGCGAAAAGAAAGATTAATTGGTATCCTTCTTAAGAGCTTAAAGTCAGAGTTGCTATAGAACAAGTAGTTAAGATCACATGTGTTGGCAAAATGAATTTATCATTATCAGTTTATTTTGAAGCATTCTTCGATAAAAAGGGAAAAGTGTTAATAACCTTATTTATGGGATTCAAAATCTGAAACTGCATTCAAGGAAATAAATCTTTAATTCTATGTTATTTATTCTTGTTTCAGTATCTTTTGCGTTTATATTGAAAAAGGAGATCTAATTGTAATCTTATGACTGGAAACTCATATGTAAAACTTAAGAAAACTTGCAAACTTGTCTTAGTCTTACGTGACATAGGAGGAGAGCTTGCAAACCTAGCCTCTGAGTGTCAAAGTATGAAGATTTGATCTAAAGATATAATGATTAGTTCTTAAACTGTCTTAATTAATCATGGACAAAAGTAGGGGGAGCTTGCAAACCTAACCCTATAGTATGTCTGACTCAGGGGGAGCTTGCAAAACTCATAAACCTTATGAGAACATGATAAATTAATTCAACAACAATTAGCAATTAATACTTATGTTTGTCATCATCAAAAAGGGGGAGATTGTTAGAACAAAAATGGTTCTTAAGACAAATCCCAAGAACTTGATGAAGTTTTGATGATAACAAAGTATTAATATGCAATTGAAGAACACTAATGATCTCAAATGAAAGTGTGCAGTTAAACTAAGAAAGTAGATTCTGAGAAGCACAAAGTAGAATATAAGCATCTGAGGTATTCAGGAGTTCTGAGAGAACCAATTCTGAAGGAAGCCAATCAGAAGCTACAAGTGTCTCAGAAAAGCAAGAATGAAGTTAACAACGAAGATAGAATCTGAGAAGTTCAAAGCAAATCTATAGGCATCTGAAAGTATTCAGAAGTTCTGAGAGAACCAAGTCTGAAGAAAGTCTATCAGTAGCTATAAGAGTCTCAGAAGCAACAGAATGATCAAGAAGCAAGAAGAGTCTGTCAGAAGCAATTTAAGTGTACTCCCAGAAGCTACACAAGAATAATCAAACCATGTAAATCTGATGGAATCAAGTCTGGATATGTCCTCCCTCAAGCCTAATCTACTCAAGGACGTAATAGATGCTGCGTGTGTCAAGTCCAATCAGTCAAGAAGGGAATATCAAGACAACGGTAATATTATTCCCTCTTCTATGCAACAGAACTATCTTCGAGAACTATGAGAGCAGAAGCAGTTTGCCATTTATGAAAAAAGTTAAAGTATGGTCTAAGCACCTACCTAACGGGAAAATTGATCTTCCACAACTGTCTTATTTCAAACGTCTCTATTTGTATTGTCTATAAATACAAGACCTCTTTGAAATATGATTGTTGGTTGATTTGAATGAAATAACTTCAAAGAGGAGCAAAAAATCAGAAGATGCACACAACAGAAAGAAAGAAAGTGTTCATTCAACAAAAGAACTTAATAGCAAATATCTGCACAAGACTTAAACTCAAGATCTTCATTAACATCAAAACTATCTTTTTGATAACATTAGTGAGAGTTAGTCATAGGTGTATTATTGTAAAAATCTTATTGTATAAGATTAAGAAGTCTCTTGCTTTTGTGCTTGAGCAATTTGGAAGTCTCCTACTGTGTGTGTGGAGCATTAAGTGTAAGTCTCTTGCTGTGTGATCTGGAGCAACTTGTTGAAGTCTCTTGCTGTGTGATCAAGAGCAAATTGTGAAGTCTCCTGCTATGTGATATGGAGCAATTGTATAATCTATGTGATTATAGTGAACTCTCTTGTAAAAGACAAGGGGACTGGAGTACTCTCAAGTTGTGAGGGGAACCAGTATAAAATCTTTGTGTGCTCTCTTTCTCTCTTTCCCTATCATCCTTTCTAACTTGCTTCTGCGTATATTGTGTGTTTGAGCTACCCGCTGCCAATATCAACTCTAAAAGATTTTGTAATCTTGAAGAAATTTTAAATCCTCAAAACACAATTCACCCCCTCCCCCTCTTCTTGTGTTTTTCACACCTTCAGATATGTCCATAGCCTTCATATTCATGACATTGGAATCCTCTACCTTGATTGTTTCTATCTTTAGTTCTTGGTCTCCTTGTCATATTGCCATGTCTGCCAATGTCAGACTGAATGTTCTTCACATTGGTCCTTGGTTTCACCTTCCTTAGTATTTTGTTGAATTGTCTTCCAAGTAATACTAAGGCATCTGAGATGTTTTCATCAGCTTCTTTGTCACTCTCCGACTCTTCATCAGCATTGGAAACAAAAGCAATGCTCTTGTTCTTCTTCTCAGTTCTGTCTTTCATTGAGAGTTCAAAGGTTTGAAGGGAACCTACCAGTTCATCCAGTTTCATGCTTCCTATTTCTCTGAATTCTTCAATGGCAGTGACTTTCGTGTCAAACCTGGGTGGTAAGGATTTGAGGAGTTTCCTCACCAGTTTTTCTTCAGGTATTTGGAGTCTAGACATCTTTACCTGGCTTGTTCCTTCATGAGCTGTGATGAGGATTTCCCAAGCTTCTTTGGCTGTTGTGCATTGTTTGATCAGTCTGGACATGTTCTTGTCAACTCCATTAAATAAAGCATTTAATGCTTTTGAGTTCCCCAGTGCTAGTGTATCTTCAGCAGTAGTCCATTCCTCTTCTGGTTTTAATTCTTCAGTGTCAGCTCCATAAGCATCTTTGACCTTGGGATGTTCCCATCCTTTGAGAACTGCTTTCCAAGTTCTGCTATCAAGAGATTTCAGGAATGCAATCATCCTTGATTTCCAATAGTCAAAGTTAGAACCATCTAGAAGTGGTGGTCTGTTCATGAGTCCTCCTTCTCTGTCCAGCTTGCCATAAAGTATCTTCCCTGGAGCTCACCTAATCAGCTAGGGTGCCTGCTCTGATGCCAATTGAAATTCTAGCACGTGAGGGACCAATGTGGTGCACGATGTTGCAACACTGGTCCTCTTGAACACACAAAAATAAAACGACAGAATTTTAAATAACACAAGTTATTGTTAACCTAGTTCAGTGCAACTCACCTACTCTGGGGGATACCAATCCAGGAAGGAAATCCACTATGGTAAAGTAGTTCAAAGCTCTCCGCAAACGCCCCATTTACAGCTTCTCACCTAGCAACTACCCGTATAGACTTCTACCTAGGAACGTCCTAGATGTGAGACCCCTCTCACTTCCCCACAATCACACAATCAATGATTTTAATTCTGTTCTAAAAACGATTCACACTCTGTGCTTAAAAGCTTTGCAGTGAACACAATTATCCTTAATCAAGTATCAATGGATACGAGAAAGAATAACACTAAAGCCTAAAACTTAACTCGCACTAACTGCGTTTAGATCTTCAATAAGTGCTCTTCAACGAATGAAGCTTGTTCTTTATATAGAGTTCTGAATCTCTTTGGCTTCATGAAAGATAGGATCGTTTGTTGCAAGCTGGATCCTTGATTTAAATTCCTTTTGATAAGGAGTTTCGGTTTACAAATCAAATAATGTTTAAATTGTTTTTAGCCTTTAAAACTCCAGTTGTAGATCTTCAATCTTCAAATAACAAACTCGTTCCTTGGTTCATAAGGTAACGCGAGTTTGTTTCTTCAATCCTTCAAACATATCCGCGCTAGACAAAAATAAGGATAAGGCGCGTTATCAGGCCGTGGTTCCCAATGTTACAACATTGGAACCAACATTTGGCCTCAGGCTTATTTTACCAAAAATGAAGCCAATCTTCAAAACTCAACAATATTGAACGGCCGGATTGATAAAATTCGAAATCTCCAGTGAAAATCTGTAGTTTTAGTCAAACTTCATGACTATTTCATTATAACTAGATTTCCGAGACTGTTATTATGATCTGTCTATACATTCGGGGTTCGATCATCAAAATTCTTTTTCTCATTTTTTTGTTAGTCAAATTAGGTTTTATTGAACGGTCGGATTGATAAAATTCGAAATTTCCTATTAAAACCGGTAGTTTTAGTCAAACTTTGTGACCTTTTCATTGAAACTAGGTTCCGACGAGACTGTTATTACGACATGCCTATACATTCAGAGTTCGATCATCAAAATTCTTTTTCACATTTGTTTGTTAGTTCAATTAGGTGATATTGAATAGTCGGATTGATAAAATTCAAAATTTCCAATTAAAACCGGTAGTTTTAGTCAAACTTTGTGACCCTTTCATTGAAACTAGGTTCCGACGAGACTGTTATTACGACATGCCTATACATTAAGAGTTCGATCATCAAAATTATTTTTATCATTTGTTTGTTAGTCCAATTAGGTGACATTGAACGGTCGAAATGATAAAATTCGAAATCTCCAGTCAAAATCGGTAGTTTTAGTCAAACTTTGTGACCCTTTCGTTGAAACTAGGTTCCGACGAGACTGTTATTACGATATGTCTATACATTCGGAGTTCGATCATCAAAATTCTTTGTCTCATTTGTTTGTTAGTCCAATTAGGTGATATTGAACGGTCGGATTGATAAAATTCAAAATCTTCAGTCAAAATCGGTAGTTTTAGTCAAACTTAATTTGTAACCCTTTCATTGAAACTAGGTTTCCGACGAGACTGTTATTACGACATGCCTATACATTCAGAGTTCGATCATCAAAATTATTTTTCTCATTTGTTTGTTAGTCCAATTAGGTGACATTGAACGATCGAATTGATAAAATTCGAAATCTCCAGTCAAAATCGGTAGTTTTAATCATGCTAACTAATTTTAATCATACATAACACATAACAATATTTTTTTTATGATAAAAACAAAACAATATTTTAATCATATTAGATGAGGTTATTCAACCATTACTTTTCTTCAACTTTCAATTCCGTTCTGTCAGTCAGGGTCAACATCAGGTGGTAGCTTATTTGTTGTTGCTGGTGCTACTGGAGTTCTTTCTCTCACGTAATTTCGTGCCCTATTCACTAAGATCTTCGAATTAGCCCTTGGCCTCACAATTTTCATTCCCATGTACAATATGACATCGGGGATTTCACCCGTGAAAAATTTATAAACTATGAAAAAAATTAAATAAGACATATAAAAAATTACAGGCTTTAATGCAGTTTTGATCCGCTATTTTGAAAAACTTGAACTTTTGATCCCCCTATTTTAAAAGTCAACTTTTTGATCCCCCTATTTTGAAAAACTTGAAGTTTTGATCCCCCAACTCATTTTGGTCAAATTTGTGATGATGTGTCAACCACATTGATGACGTGGCAGTGTCTATGTGTCAATCTCATATTCCATATCATTATTATTTTTAAAATAAAATATTATGTATTAAAAGTATTAAAAAATTAAAATAATTAATTAATTAATAATAATTAAAAAAACAGTAAATTAAAAGGCTTTAATGCAGTTTTGATTCCCCTATTTTGAAAAACTTGAACTTTTGATCCCCCTATTTTAAAAACCAACTTTTTGATCCCCCTATTTTGAAAAACTTGAAGTTTTGATCCCCCAACTCATTTTGGTCAAATTTGTGATGATGTGTCAACCACATTGATGACGTGGCAGTGTCTATGTGTCAACCTCATATTCCATGTCATTATTTTTTAAATAAAATATTTTGTTTTAATTTTTTTTTAAATCAGTTTTTTTGTATCAAATCTTTAAATCAAATATTAAAACAATATATTTAAATCAATTTTTTTTATCAAATCTTTAAATCAAATATTAAAACAATATATTTAAATCAATTTTTTTTGTTGATCAAATCTTTAAATCAAATATTAAAACAATAAAATAATTAATTAAATAATTAAAAATAATTAAAAAACGCAGATGATCAAAAGGGAAGAATTGCAGAAGAATCAGACTCGCACAAATAGTAACCCAATTCTCAAATCATGGAACCCTAGCGCCACCCATCTTCGACGATCTCTGTCTCAATCTTTCATCTTCTTTGATTCATCATCACGCTCGTGTTCATCATTCATCTGCATGTTATCAATTTTCTGTTTGATTCATCATCCGCTCGTGTTCATCATTACACTCGCTTTACAAGATAATATTCTGAAGTCATCGCAAAGTTGAACCAGAAGATGGAAAACATGAATTATTGTATGAGATATGTTTGTGGTATTCACTTATTTTAGTAGTTTTTTTGTTTGACATTAATTTAGTAGTTGTTATGGTCCATATCGTCTCTTTCGGTTGTCTTCTTTTAATAAAAGTTATGGTCCTTCATTGTTACTTAGTTGCTATTATTTTAATAGTGGTGGTGGACAAAAAAATGTTTAGGGTTTTAGTGTTTGATTCCATTTTGAAAGAAACATGCCTAGGGTTTTATATGTGAGTGTTTTATTATTGTTTGTATAGGCCATCAGAGAAATAGGCTGAAACAAGGGAAAAAGAATCGGGAGTAAGCGAAAAGGAACCTGAAGACTTAAGTGAGGATGATTCTGAATATGTTGCTAGTGAGAGTGATGTAGATGATGATGATGAGAATTGGATTGTTGTTGGTGATTTTTAATTATATATTTGAGTAATTTATTGGATTTTAACTATATATTTGTGCAATTTAGTGATTTTAATTATATATTCGGGTAATTTAATTAATTTTAATTATATATTTGGACAATTTAGTGATTTTTAATTATATATTTGAATAATTTACTGATTTTTAATTATATATTGGGATAATTTATTGATTTTTAATCATATATATTTATAGAGGTTAATTTTAATTTACTGTTTTTTTAATTATTATTAATTAATTAATTATTTTAATTTTTTAATACTTTTAATACATAATATTTTATTTAAAAAATAATGACATGGAATATGAGGTTGACACATAGACACTGCCACGTCATCAATGTGGTTGACACATCATCACAAATTTGACCAAAATGAGTTGGGGGATCAAAACTTCAAGTTTTTCAAAATAGGGGGATCAAAAAGTTGGTTTTTAAAATAGGGGGATCAAAAGTTCAAGTTTTTCAAAATAGGGGAATCAAAACTGCATTAAAGCCTAGATTTTTTTAACAAAACGTTAATTAAATATGAATTTTTAAGCACAAAAAATAAAAAAAATTATATTTAATTTATGCTTTGTTAAAAAATTCAAAAAAAAATTGGGAGAGATTCTTATAATATTTTAAACATTCATAAAAGAATTCAATAAAAAATATGAAGTTTATACATGAGTTGATTTGGAAGTAGGGACTAAAAGTGTTAATTGAAAACTTTTGAGGGACTAAAAGTAGAAGAAAATTTTTAGAGAGACTAAAAACAAAACTTGGAATATTTATAGGGACCAGAAACATAATTATCCCAAGTTTAATTTTGTATTTTAAGGTTTAATTTTGTAAAGTTTTAAAGGTTTTAAAAAAAAAAGTTTTAGATTTACCTAACCAAAAAAACAAAGTTTCAGATTTTATTTTTCAAACTTTTAAGGTTCAGATTTGTGTCTGCCTCTTGAAGGACCTCGGTGGGAATGTGTTTTCACGATAATAGTGGTCATTTCATGGCTGGTATGAAACATTGGCAGCAAACTGTGATTTCTTCTGTAGAAGGAGAAACATGGGCTTTACTTTTAGCAATGGAAGAATCTAGACATAGAGGAATGAATCGAGTTCAATTTGAAAGTGATTCGAAAGTTTTGATAGAGGCCATTCATATGAAGCGTAGAGGCAACTCTGAGTTTCTATCAATTGTTCATGATATCCTTAGTCTTACGTCATCTTTTATAAACTTTGAAGTTAAGTTTGTTAGGAGGCAAGCGAATTTGGTTGCTCATACTCTTGCTAGGGCGGCCAATTCTTGGTCTGGCTTCCATAGATTTGAGAATATTCCCTTATGTATTGAACATTTAGTTTTTAATGAAATGCAGTAAGTTTGTTTGATTCAAAAAAAAAAAATTCAAAATACATTTTTTAAAGTTTTCAGATTTTATTTTTTTAAAATTAAATCTTTTTTTTTTGTTGTAAAAAAAATTTATTAGTTGCTGATGTGGAATTTAAAATAAATAGAAATTAAATTTTTATCCATGTGTACATGACACATCAGCATATTTACACAGTCAGATGTACACTTGGCTATACAGGGGGCAAATGACTGAATCTTTATATTACAGGGAGGTAAAAAACAAAAAAATCTGCGCAGGGGATAAATAAAAAATCGCTAATTTTACAGGTGGTAAAAAGTCATTTATCCAAATTAATATCATTGAAATTGAATAAGGTAAAGCTACTAGACTATGCTAAAACTAAGAATCAATGAACTCCATTACCTCATTGTAGATTAGAAAAAACATTAAATAAATGACATTCTAAATCCAGACACAACAACTCCAAATGCTGTTACATGTACCAAAAACAAACCAAATGCTGTTACTTGATAAAACAAAAACCAAATCTTGTTATATATGTTCATGGCCTTTACTTCCATTCTTGAAACGTTGCTTTAATATTCGTTTTTACCAAGTTTCAGTATCAATCACCACTTAATCAACTAACGATTGATAAAAATATGTTAGATTAATTAGGATCAATATATAGTGTATTCATCTACTATTTAATATGATAATTAGGATCACTATATATGATTAGGATCAATATATAGTGTATTAATGTTAGATTAATAGTTTAATTCACTAGAATTTCCTGCTTCTGAAAATCCACAATATAGTTGCCTAAGAACGAGATATTTAGTATGACATTGTCTGGCAAAACATAGATTTTGTAACTTGCAAATTTATGACAACTCAACATAATTATGAAAAACTCATAGTAACTAGGCCAAAAACATCCCAAAAAATTTAGTTTAGATAAACATAGTATAATAATATATTAATAAATGTTTAGCTAGCACATTTAGTATTAATTTTTTGAAAGTCTCATTATAAAACTTGTTTTAGACCGGCTGGCTCCTATAGTGACACCAAACGTATATTAATTAGTTATACTCACTGAATGCTAAATTATAAGTCATTAGTTATAAAATAATTGTCGCAAATTATAAATCATTTTACAATAATGAAATATTAATTTTACTTTTCTTATCATATCTTATACTATTTAATGTTTTTCTTTTAATTTTTCTTCTAATACTATTTAACGTATGATAATTTGAGACCTAGATAGTAATAGTTAAATTTTGAGATATACTGTATACTGGTAGTGGTAGATAGATAGTATCATAATGATGCTTCTCCAAATGAAAATGATAAGTCACCTTCGATGCTTAAATTTTGTCATCTCCCTCCTTATAGCACCAACAATATTAATTTGTCATCGTCCGATTAATGTTACAGCACGTTTGCTTTTAATCTTTCTACCAAAGAAACGTACGGTTTGCTTTTAATTCCAATTTTCTTTTCTACGAATGACAAATTATTATTATACTAGTATGATGTTACTTTTTTTTACAACTTATTAAAATGTAAACTCTGTAACTCTAATTTCTTTAACTCTTAAGTTAATTAATTCAACCAGTTAAAATAATTAAGTTCAACCATTTCAACTATCCATATTTATCATATATTAATAGATTAAATTCAAAGAAGAGAGATGTATAGTATAATGTTATGAGGAGCTTCCTCTATCCACACCACATTGGGCCCATGAATGGCAATCCGGGTCATATCATGGGCTACCATGTGTCCCTCCTCCGCCCGTGTTAGAAAAATTAAAAATCGTAAATATATCAATTTATTTTTTTTACTAAAACATACCATTCATTCAAATAGATAGATACATCAGATACAAGCACAAATTCAATAGCACTAAAAATGAAAATGATGAATATGCGAACAAACTCACATCATCCAAGTTAATAGCATAAAAATGCATACTCGGGCCTACAAATAATGTAACAAAATAAAAGTTACCGAAATATTCATGTCTTTGGATCTTCATTGTTGATGACGTTGTCATTAATTAAATTTGTAGCTGATCAAAGTAGATCTGTCAATCTGAAACAAACGAACACCGTAAAAAACAAGAAAGCAAACGAACGTCGCACGAAGACCGAAAATCAAACAAACACCGCATGAAGACGGGACGCACTGTGGCAAAGAAATCACAAAATAAAACAAGAAAATTTGTGTGAAAACCACTTATTTAGATTAATGCAGAGGAAAACATATGCACATGGGTGATTCTGGGTCAAGGAACGACCCAAAACCACCCCTTTTTGAAACAAGAAGTAAATTCTATTAAGTTGTTTAGTGACTAATTTTTTTTACCTTTAAGATGAATTAGTGAAGTGTCTGCAATTTAAACTTCGACTTGAACATATAATACAATGTTTCTATTAACTAAATAATTTCTTATTACACTAAATAATGTTATTTTCACTATTGAATCAATAAATTTTATTATTAATATTAGACCAAATGAAACATGATATCTAATGAAAAACTATAAATTTATGCAAGTATTCACATTATAATCATATAAATCTAATAAAAGGAGATACTATAAAATTTTCTTTTCTACCCTTACTTGCACCATAGGGAGCCATGTGGCTTTGCCTTACTTGCATACCATTATGGTTTTTAATTAAATTAATGAAAAACTTTAATCCCTTTAATTCATATTTTACTTTAATTATTTATATATTTTTAATTATAAATAGTAATACGCAAGTTTTTTTTTTATTGATGGATGAATTTCTATGAATAACTAATATACACTAGACGAAATATGCTCATAATTTTTATGAAATAACTATTATATATACGTGACAAATTGTCATCAATAATTTTTTTTTTAAAATACACAGAATAAGTGGCTTTGCCTTCCTTGCATACCATTATGGTTTTTAATTAAATACTTTAATTCATATTTTACTTTAATTATTTATATATTTTTAATTATAAATACTAATACGCAAGTTTATTTTTTTATAATTTCTACGCAGAAATTTCTACTCATGAATTATCTCAATAGGGTCTTATATTTAGGGGCGGAGAAATTTCGATGGGATATATATTTATACTCATATATTAACTAATAAAAGTGTCTACCTTCTATAATTTTAACGGGAACTTATATTTCCAAGAGGACCTATATTTCTAATAATATAGTTATACGAGTGTCTATTTTTTATTTTTTTTATAATTTCTATGCGGAAATTTCTACTAATGAAAAATGTCAAGAGGGACGGATGTAGTAATTTCTATGGGGACCTATATTTCTATTCATATATTAATTATGCGTGTCTATTTTTTATAATTTTTTTACTAGACTTATATTTCTATTCATATATCAATGTGTATGGCTACTTTAATCGTTCCGTAGACCTATATTTGTTTTTGGTTGTCCTTTGAAAGTGATCTTTTAAAAAGGGACCGAGAAAAATCTCAAGAGGGTCTTATATTTAGTGACAATGATAGTAATTTTTATTTGGACTTATATTTCTACTCATATATTAATTAATACAAGTGTCTATTTTCTATAATATGCATGCCTCCATTTTTATAATCTCGACGCGGGCCTATATCAATCCTCGATTTTTCTTTGGATGTGGTCTTATAAAAAGGGGCCAAGAAAAATCTCAAGAGAGTCTTATAATTAGAGACTGAGATAGTAATTTTTATGGGAACCTATATTTTTACTCATATATTATTTAATACAAGTGGCTATTTTCTATAATTTCAACGGTGGGGACCTATATACTCCTATGAGTGTCTATTTTTTCTATAGGGATCTATATTTCTAATCATATGATAATATGTGTGCCTACTTTTTATCTCATGTATAAGATAAATGTTTGAAATTGATACATAAAAGATACTTATTTTAAAAAACGATAAATTCGATATGATATTTATATTTCTTATCTTAAATTTTTTAAATTTTTCCGCGGTCTTCTGTAATACATTATAGAAATCTCTCTTGCAAAAGATTTTCTTATTGATGGATGAATTAAATATGAATTTTTATGAATAACTAATATACACTAGACGAAATATCGCTCATAATTTTTATGAAATAACTATTATATATACGTGAGAAATTGTCATCAATAATTTTTTTTTAAAATACACAGAATAAAATATTATTGATAAAAATTTAAATTAACTATTGTACACGGGGAAACAAGTTGCTGCTAATGACAAATATAAATAACTATCATATATGAAAACTAAGTTGTTCCTAATGAAACTTTTAAGTAACTAATATATCAATTTTTTAATTATAAACAAAAATATTTTTTCATCAAATTTCTCAACTTTAATATTTAGTAATATTTATGATTCAAATAAACACAAAAGAAAATAAATATAAGATATATATTTATCAACAATGTGTAAAATAATGGTTGTTCGAACAAAATGAGTTTTATTTATAAAACACCATAAGTTTTGATGATAACAAAGTATTAAATGGACAATTGGTATTACTAATGTTTTAAATTAAGTGTGCAGGACAAACTTATAATTATGAAAGAGCACATTTGATTTATGTTCTGAAGAAACTTGGTTAGAGTCTGAATCATTACATTCTGAAGGCGTTCAGGAGTTAAAAGGCGTTCAAAAGCAAAAGGCATTCAAAAGCCAAAGACGTTCAGAAGCCTACAACGCTCAGAAGCTACTTGGTATTGAGTCTCAGAAGCTACGTAGTCAAGTGTCATTCAGAAGACGAAGACGTTCAGAAGCTGAATTACAAAGGACTATCAGAAGCCAAAGATTCAAAGACCATCAGACTCCAAGAGATCAAAGTTTATCAGAAGCCAAGAATTCCAACATTCATCAGAAGGCTATGTCACTCTACTATGGAATATACTAAGTCTGATGACTGTATAAAGGACAACATTACTGCAACGTTCAATTGGAATTTGATCTTATCATCAAGGAGCGTGTTGTACCTTTATTTCTGCATTTAGACAAGCAGAAAAGCATGGACGAAGTTGTGGAGCAGAATTACTTCTTCTAGGAAGAAATTCAAAACCCACGTTTCAAGCAATTGGAAATTAACAGCTGTCCATTACAACAGAATTCTACAATGTCTCAAATTCTCTCTTCTCTCATATATATATGTAGAGTTAGAAGAATTCAAAAAGAGAGACACACATACGCTGAACTGAAATTATCTTTCAAAGTAAGTGAACAACAAACTGTCTGAGCCTCTGAAAGTTATTTTGTGTAATAATTTTTAAGCTTAGAAGTTTAGGCTTTACTCTTGTGTGAGTAATTTAGAAAAGTCTCTTGTTAGTTGTAACTTGAGCATTTGTAAAAGTCTCCTGCTGTGTGATCTGGAGCATTTGTGAAGTCTCTTGTCTTGTGTGACTTGAGCAATAGAGGAGTCTCTTGCTTGTGGGCTTGAGCACTAGGATTGTAATCTTTAGTGATTATAGTGAAATCCCTTGGAAGTGCAAGGGGACTGGACTACTCTCGATTTGTGAGGGGAACCAGTATAAAATCCTTGTGTCTCTCTCTCTCTCACGCTTTTGATTTTCTGCTTTGCCATTATCTTGATTGTGTTATTAATTCCACTGCTAAAAGACTCTGATAGATACTTTATCTTGAAAAGTTTTTTAAACTCAAAAAACACAATTCAACCCCCCCCCCCCCTCTTGTGTTTTCTTTCCACCCCTTCAATGGTAAGTCATTAGGAACTCGTATTACTACTCCATCTCTCTTAAAATGATAGAAAAATAGTTTTCGATCATATTATCACGAGTAATCTTACCATACTAAATAGCTATAATAAATCAGACAACAATCTTTGTAATAATGAATAATTTTATAACGGGACTAATTTCGAACTATACAATATTCGTCTTTTGATAATAAAAAAATATCGTGGCCCGTGCGTATGCACGGGTATTATGCTAGGTATCAACAAAAAAATAACTTATTCACATTTAATAAAATATGTTTTTTATCGTCCCCTTTAAGCACTTTAGTTGGAAGGACCACTACTGCAATATTTCATTTATGTAGCCTAACCGTAAAATTCAAATTACTAGACCAGTTTAAATAAATAAAATTGTTTTTAATCAAATCAATCCCACAAAAAGATAGATACAAAGACCCCGAATTAACTTCACAAGCATTTGGAATGAGTCCCACTAGGTGTGTCCTAACGAAGACCCCGAATATATGCACATGATGTGTCTTTGCATGAGTTAACATCTCTCATTTTCTCTCTCCATTTTCTCACTCCACTATTATAAGTTTAAAGAGTTTTAAAATATATACTATACAATTAAATTATCAAATATTAGGTTATTGTATTTATATTTCTAAATTTTTAGTATTGACAAAAATAGATGGTAAATATAGAAAACATCTTGAGTGAGGGGATGGTGCACCAATCTAAAGAAGGGAAGTCGTTAGTACTCAAAGACTGCTTATAAAGGTAATTAGATTTACCTCTCTCCAAAGATACTAGCGAGACTCGAACCCAAGACCTCTCGGATTCAAGACCAAGTCTTTGGAGGATCAAACAAAATTATTGGATTAATTAAAACCTTTACGGTATTATAAAAAATATTAAAACATTTACGTTGACTTGGAACTTTTTTTTTTTGACAAAAAGGAAATTACTTATTTAAACTCCTAACAAAATAAACAATTTCAATGTGAGGTGAAAAATTTAAATGCTAAATAAACAGTGGTTGGAGCTCCAACCCCTTTCACCGTTTATAAAAAACCTTTGGTGTTCTCACCGGAAAGAATTTTGGAGGTAGCTGGCAGGAGAATATTTTGACGTTGGTTAAAGTTTCCGAGAAAGAATCATTTATTTCGGCCAACACTCAGCAAGTTGACTCAGAGTTACCTCCCAAAGAAGTGGAAAGCTCCACAGTTCAGTTAAAAGGAAGAGGTGTTGGAAATCCAATCTACAAAAAACCTTTGGTGAAAATATAGAGGAGTCTAGATTAGTGAACTTTGAAGAAAAAGATAAAGTAGCTAAGGAGTCTAGGTCGGGAGTTAGATGATCATTGGATCATTAAATGTTAGAGGTCTAGGAGGTAGGATTAAGAAAAAGAAGGTTAGGGAGCTTATCTCCTCTAATCATCTTGATTTCATTGCAATCCAAGAAACAAAATTACATGTTGTTGATGAGGGTCTATGTCATTACTTATGGGGAAACAATGGCTTATTTGTGTCTCATCTCCAATATGTAGATGACACCATCTTTTTAGGAGAGGCATCAGTCGAGAACTTGTGGAATTTAAAAACAATTCTCCGCTGTTTTGAGATGGCTTATGGACTTAAAGTCAACTTTGCTAAGAGTAGTGTTATGGGTGTGAATGTCAGCTCTGATTTTCTTTATTTGGCTGAGAGATTCCTCCACTGTTCTATTGGATCTATTCCTTTTACTTATCTCGAGCTTCCTGTCATACCCCAATTTTTGACCTAAGATCCCACCTCACATCCATATGTCATACATTTTTGTCCGGAATATTTTTTGCTCTTTCAAATGAAATTTCGGCAGAGAGGTATTTTAAAATACCTCATTTTTTTTCTGTTCTTTGGTTTTATTATTATTATGATTATTATTATTATTATCTTTATTATTATTTTTTTTTTTATTAAAATAAAAGCAAAATTTGTAGAAAAAAGAAGAAGAAGCCGTGCTGCCCCTTTCCCTTTTTTTATTATTTTTTAGTTTTGTTTTATTATTATTTTTATGTATTTTATTTATCTATTTCTTTTTGTTTTTTATTTAAAAAATACAAAATGTCCAAAGTCAACTTTCAATTTCTCCAACACGCAAAGGAACTGGCTTTCTGCAGAAAGCTTGTACTTTTTTTTCCCAAATTCAGTCCTGTGTTCCCTCCAGCATTGTCCTTGTCCAGTTTCAGGCTAGATCCTTTGGATCTTAGGAACTCAAATTAGTGTATATAATGAACAGAAACATAGTGAACAGGGGAGGTTTTTTTTTCACGGCCAAACACAAAAAACATCACAAACCCTAAATTATTTTTTTTCTCCCAACAGAAAAGCAAACACCAAAAATCAGAAACAAAAAAACTTTTCAAATCCCATACACAAAAGAAAAAACAGCACTGTGTTTTTTTTTCAAAGATCTAGAAAACGAAACACACCAAAAAAAATCATCATCAAAAAAACATTCCTTTTCCCAAATCCAGAAAACGAAACAAAAAAAAAATCAAAGAAACATCCCTTTTTTCAAACCAACGAAACCAAAAAAACACAACACAAAAAAAGTATACGAACCTTTTTTTTTCTTCCTTTCTTCAAAACAAAACGCAAACAGAATCAGAGTGGGAGAAGAAACAAATCCAGAAAACGCAAAAAGGTTGGTTTTCTTGTGTTTTTTTTATTTTTCCGATCTAGGGAATTTGGCTAGGTTTTAGAAGTTTTTGTTTGTGGATTTGGGTTTAGAAAGAGATTTAGAAGGTTTTGATGTAAAAAAAATTTAATTTTTTTTAAAAAAAAAAAAGCTAGCCGGCGGAGCCGCCGCCGGAATCGCTCCGGCGTGGCGGCGTCTCGCCGGAAGGGATGAAGATTCATCCCTGGTTCTTCATATTGAAGAACCCTAGCAGAGAGGTTGAAGAAGAGAGAAGAAGTGAGAGTGGGCGGTGAGAGAGAGAAAAAATGAGAGAAATGTGATTTTTTTGTGGGTTTTGGGTATTTATACCCTGACCCAATCAGGTGCGTGCTGGTGCATGGCCTTACGGTGCACCAGCGCACCCAGAACCATCCAGATCTGATCTATGGTCCATGATTCATTACTTCTATGATTAGATCAGGGCTGTCTGATCAATCAGACGGCCCAGATCTCATCCCTGTTTTTTTGCACAAAAAACGCACGCCCTTGGGCCTTATGGGACTGGGCCTGGTCCAGTTTTGCTATCCACACCCCCCCTGTTTTGCTATTTACACCCCCTGCTCTACTTTTTTTTTATTATTTTTATTTATTTGGTATATTATATTCGAATGTCATTTAATTTATTTATTTTTGTACATTATTTACATGTTATATGCTGTATTTAAATATCAAAACGCCAAAATATGCATTGTTATTTATTTTGTTTATCATTGCTTCGATGTAAAATTGCAAGAAATATTTTGTGTGATTTATTTTGTGTAAGTCCAAAAGAAAAGGGAAATGTTTCGTTAACCCCACGTTACGTTGTTTTTTCTCGCTTTTACTTGTTCGCTTTTTTTGAACTTGAAATAAAAAATCATTTTATTTAAATAAAAAAAAGAATGAAAAAAGGAGTGGTTTGGCGGATGACTTTTCACTCTCCGGTGACTTCGGACTTCCTGCCGGATGGCTTGCGGTCCGAATAACCGACGTTCTAAAAATACTTTTTTTCTTAAAATAATAAAAAGCAAAAACATTCAAATTTTTTTTTTTTAAAAAAGGAAATCATTTTATAATAAACTTTGACTTTCGTCGAGAAACCTTTTTTCAAACTTTTTTTCAATAAACGCTCTAATACACTTAAGCATATTTAAATATTTTCACAAAGACTAAAAAATACAAAAACAATCCAAATCTTTTGCCGCTTGGCTTTTCAAATTCAAACTTTTTTCCTCAAGAGAGTTTAGACGTGAGTCATTTCTAGTTGAAATTCATTTTCCCATGACATATGGCAGGAAAAGATATAAACTTTTCAGTATGTTCGTGGCGGATTAAAAAGGAGTTTAAACTTAAGATGACGACTCGTCTTTTCTCCTAAAATCAATCAAACAAATCACGTTACAAATTTTACCCCGAACTACGAGATTTTGATCCCTCGCGGGTACGTAGTGCAAAAGACCTTGCGTCTTCCCAATTCAAAATTAATAAAACTTTTTTCTTCTTTTCTTTTGAATATCCCAAAATTAAATAAAAAAAAATCTCTCAGCATTACTCAATCATTTATAAGCAAAATTTTACAAGCAAAACATTTTAGCACAAAAATACATATTTTACAAGAGGTTCCCGTAGAGTACTACGGATACATAGGATGCTAATACCTTCCCTTTGTATAACTAATCCCCGAACCTTAAATCTCTAAAAAAATTTATTATGGGTTTATTCGATCTTTTCCCCTTCCCTTGGATAAATTAAAGCTCGGTGGTGAATCATAATTTTTGAGAACCAAAGTTAACCAATAGCTTGGCGTCCGAAAATCACCGCGACACTTCCCGTTGGGGCTAATCCTAGAAAGGAAAGTACCTGGAAGCCTCTTTTGATGGCGCTCTCTAGTAAGCTTGGGGTTTGGCTTTGTCAGTCTTGGAGGAAGGGTGGTGTTATTGAAATCAGTGTTGAATTCGATACCCATTTTCTATCTCTCTTTTTTAAAGATGCCTGTAAAAGTTTGGAAACAAATTGTTCGGCTTCAAAGGAATTTCTTATGGGGAGGTGTTGGTCAGGAGCGTAAGATAACTTAGGTTAGCTGGGACAAAATTTGTTGACCTAAGAATCGTGGTGGTTTAGGGATTTTCGGGACCTTCGTGCCGTGAACTTAGCGTTGCTAGGGAAGTGGAGATGGAGGGTTATTGCTGGGGGTCAAGGATTATGTAGAGAGATCCTTTTGGCTAGTTACGGCTTCCTCTTTCTCTCACCGCATCTTGGAGGGCGGCCAAATGGGCTTTCAGGGGTGTCCTCTTGGTGGAAAGATGTGTCTCTTCTAGGGGGTACAATTGTGGCAAGTTCAGACTGGTTCTCTGAAGCAATGGTCAGGAAGGTTGGTAATGGGAGTTCGACTGCTTTTTGGTTTGATCCTTGGGTTGGTGGTTTGCCCCTTAAAGATCGGTATCATAGGTTATTCTAGGTTTCAGAGCAATGTTTAGAGTTGGTGGAGAATATGGGCTCAAGGGAGCATGGTCAGTGGGAGTGGGACTTTAGGTGGAAAAGGGAGCTTTCAGTGGCCGAGTTTGATCATTTTCAGTATTTATACTCCATGTGGTTACCCAGTCTCCGTCGTTAGGGATGGAGGATTCCTGGGTTTGGACTCTTGATCCCACTGGTAGCTATTCAGTTAAGTCAGCCTACTTGGCAATCATAAGCGTGGAGGTGGCTCCTTAGCCAAATTCTCTTTTGACGCGGGTGTGGAAGTCAATGGGCTCCTTCAAAAGTAATTGTCTTCTCTTGGCAATTACTTCAAGATAGAGTTCCGACCAGACAAAATCTCCTTAGATGTCGTGTTTTGAGGGAGGCTTCTCTGTCCTTTTGTGCTCTATGTGGGGAATTCGTTGAGTCAATTTACCATCTCTTCATTACATGTGACTGCATCTCCATTTTCTGGTATAATCTAGCTCGGTGGTTAGGGTTTGAGCTAGTCTCCCCCAATAGTATTGCTAGTTTGTTTGAGTGGTTTCTTGGTCTAGGAATGGGTAGGAAGTCTAGGATAGGCTGGTTGTTAATTTGGCATGCTGCAGTGTGGTCTATCTGGATCTCTCGGAATGATTTAATCCTTGCTAGGGGAACTATTTATGTTGAGTCTTTGGTCGATAAGGTGAAACTTTCATCCTGGAAATGGTTTTTGGCAAAAAAACCCTGGTTACCCCTGCTCCTTCTATGAGTGGGAGGTGCAACCAGTCATGTGCTGGAGCCGATAGAGATTTGTGGGGTCTGGGTACTGGCTTCTGATGACTCTGTTTTGGTGGGTGGGTGGTTTCATCCTTTTTCTTCTTCTTTTGTTCTTTTCTTTCCTCTTCTTGTTCTGGTGTCTGCCGGTGTCATCTATTTGGTTTATTTGTGTTTGTCTCCTCCTTTTGTTTTTCTTCTTTTGTGAGTACTTCCGGTACTCCTTTTATTTGTGATATCCCCTTGTATTTGTGACTTTTGCTCTTATTTTATATATATATATATATATTTGTCATTCAAAAAAAAAAAAACTGTCTCTCTTCAATTATATTGCAATATGAAATATCTTTTTAAAGATAGTTCAAATGATAGCTATCACAAAATATTATTTGTGGGAATGAGTTTTAACTTTAGATTCTTCAATTCTTTTATATTTGTAGTGTGTGAGTTTAGACATTAAACTATTGAAATTTTTTTTTTTTTTTAAATCTCACATAAAAAATTATTAAATAACAAAGTCTTATTGAAGTGAAATTATATAGACATTATTGATGGATGTCATTTAGCAATTATTTTAAGATATTATGTAGAGATGTGGAAATCCTTTTCTTAATATTATTTCATTAACTGATTTGAGTACTCTATTAAAGTGTTTAAATAGACTATGTATATTAAGAAAATAACAGCAACACAGTGGCCGCCTGTCCACAAATGCGTCAATTATAGGCACTGTACAAATGCGTGAATTGTTACTGGTCAGATTTGATGGCAGAAGCCTCAGTTTGGTTGTTGGAAATGCAACGTCGATACGAGTCTGTGACAATCTTTAAATCACACGAGCTAGGCTTCGTGCATTTGTGATTATGCAAATCGCTTGCTATAGGTACAAACAAAAGTACGCAGAAACCTACTATCGCAGAAAGTGAAGCATGGCTATCTTGGAGGCTATCCGTGAGGCCAATTCTTGAGGATGGTCCAATATTGTTTTTGAGAGTGATTCTAAAGTAATGGTAGATGCCATACATGCTAACTGTCAAGTCGTTTCAGAATTGAGCTCTATTGTCTCTTCTATTAAGCATTAGTTACAATGTAATTCGAACTTTGAGATTAAGTTCACTAAGCGACAAGCGAATATGGTGACTGACACTTTAGCTAGGATAGTCATTTCTTGTTCTAGTCGCACTTATTTTACTAGTATCCCTCGTTGTATTGAACATTTTATTATTAATGATATGAGTTGATTTTGTTTACATTAAAAAAAAAAAGACTGATATATTTAATGGGTATAATTAACGGGTTAAGAAACAAATATATATATATAGAATCCTAACCGTCACTTTGCAAACTCTAATTATAACGACACAACGCTTGCACCGTTATGAATCCATATTGCATGCAATAACATGATCATACTAAATCAAGTACTTTGAATCTTCATTCAATATGATGATCGAATTTTGAAAACATCACCGGATACGTTTCCGAAGCATATGCTTCACTAGATACCAACTGCTTTAACACAATGGAAGTATTTTTATTGACTCTTTGTGCAAAAAATTCATAAATACAATATTCATAAACTCTAGACCCTTGGACTATGAACTCCTAAATTTAGACCACCAAATTAAAACATAATATACAAAACATTCCTCCAAATAGGTAATATTATTCCAAAAAATTCATTAATAAATAGTGAAATTATTATTCAACTCCAAATAGGTAATTGTATGGACATATATACTACTACATCTATGCCATTGCATCAACTCCAACGACTGATATTATAATTAGAATTTAACAAATAATGAACTTCATCTTCAAACTCACACTGAAACCCTCACTTGCCCTTCTCTTTCTGCATAGAATGTCTATTTGATCTTTGTTTTGTTGGGAATCTCCATTGAAGCTTTGGATACGGCTTCAAAGGCTTTTACCATGCACAATTTAAACTTCTGCTCATCAATCAAGTCCTTCTGTGTTTTCAAAGTAATTCTTAATGTTCTTGTATAGCTCATAACTGCAATATCAATACTCTGCAAGCACAAATCATAACATGTTAGAGTAACAAATTTTTTATAAGATAGACATTAGCAAAACTAAGAAAGATATAAGATAATTGTTACCTCAGGTGCACCAGACATTATAAAGTACAAGCCTTTTACAGGATGATTTGCCAAAGCCATAGGTTCCACGGGCCCAATCAAATTGGACATAACAACACTTGAGTTTCTCAATGTACCATATATATGTTTAGCAACTGCCTGCAATACATGTTTATATAGCTCAAGCCTTTCAAAAACATCAAACACATAAAAGATTAAAGAAAGGAAAAAAAAAACGTTAAGGGAATCTTAAAATAAGTAATCTTAAACTCGAAGTCAATGTAGATTCAATATTTTACTCACTATTTTTGTTACAATTTTTTATAACAGATATAATATATTACGAATTTTGACAATTTCAAAACAGAATTTTTATTATTTCTTAAAATGCATTCTTTCTACCTTGTCACCCACTCTCTTGATTACAGTTATTCAAAACACATAAACAAATTATACACAATTATTTTAAAATGAAAAACTTAATATATATATATATATATATGGATCTGATCAAATAATATCAAGGTGTAAATTTTTTATATGACATTTTCAATAACTCTTTACCAGATAATTGTATTACAAAATCGATCATTGGATTGAAAAATACTATAACGTAGATTGTGTCTATAAAATATGATATTAATCAAAAATAATTTGATACATCAATGAGTTGCATCAAAATTAACGTGTTACAAACTTTCAAAAAATGAATTAATTTTGATGTTTCTCATTGTCGTATCAAATGATTTTCGATTAATGTCATATTTTATAGACATAATCTTTCTTATAATTTATTCCAATCCAACTTTTATAAGACCATTATCTGGTTAAGAATGATCGGATCTGTCATATTATTCAGTTTTACACCTTAACGTCATTTGATCCTGATTATATATATATATATATATATATATATATATATATATATATATATATATATATATATATATATATATATATATATATACTTCTTGAACAAATTATGAACTTTTGTCTGATTCCATGCAGTCGTTTTTTTTGTGTAGTCATACATTCGCTCAATTTATAGTCGTCCGATCAAGATCGGACGGTCAAGATTTAAAAACGATATTTATTAACTGCATATGTTTAAACTGTCCGATAAAACGACTGCACCGAAAAGTCGACTGCATCTAATTCATTTCCATTTAAAGATACATGTTAGAGAATTAAATGTAAAAATATTCACCTCAAAAGACGCACATTTAATTATTTAAAATCAAAGTATTTTATTTTTTGAATTTCTATTTTTGAAAGTATTTTTTTTAATGTAAAATATTCACCTTTTTTTTAAGAAAATATCATATAGGTAAAATGCTCCCAAATACTAATATTATGGTGAATACCAAGTGAACCTATACATATATACATACCTCATGTCCTCTTAATTTCAGCATCATGTCTAAAACCCATTCAATAAGAAAAACAGTGAAAGTATTTCTCTTCCTCTTGATTATTTTTTGTGCTTTCCAAATAAATTCTAGAGGATTTGATAGGCTGGTTTGGCTTAAATTTGGAATTGATAAATGTAAGAAAGAAATATGATTCCCCCATGGAGATTTTGAATCAGCCTTCATCATATCTTGGACTGATTGGTAACTTCCAATATTCCTAGTACTAAGCAACACCAATCCTGTTGAATTTGATATTCTTGCCTTATTGTCAATCTCTTGCATGTATAGCCTAATCCCATAGAAAATTACTCCAGTAATCACATCATTTATTGTCTGCAATACCAAAATAAATTATATTAATTAGAACTAATTTAGCTTAATTTGATGAAACATATATATTAATTAGATCATATACCATTGTAGTATGGTGCTGCAACAATAGGAACCGTTTGATTTAGAGAGATCGATCTCAATATAATATTTGTTACAACTAAAATTTAATTTTTAATCTAAGGGTTAATACAACTTCAGCAAGATCTAATTTGCAAATTGTCAACAACACCATACTGCGGCGGTAGAGGATCACAATTGTATTCAAATTTAAATTACGGCTAAATTACTCAATTGGTCTCTTAACTAAGTTGTTGGTTTCATTTTGGTCCCTTAACTATTTATTGTTACATTTTTGTCCCTTAACTTTACTTCCGTCAGCCAAGTTACTCTATTCCGTTAACTTTAACGCCAAATACAAAAATAATTAGTTGATGATGATTCACTATTAGATCTTATATATAGACATGCAAGATCTAATGGTTACATTTTTATAAAATGATCAAATGGTTGAAATTAAAAAAATTAAAAAGGTCTACGGTGGACATACTACAATGTTGGTCCATTTGATGTTAAGAGTTAATGATAGGGACTAACTTGGTTGACTGATGTAAAGTTAATGGACTAAAATGTAACAATAAATAGTTAAGGGACTAAAATGAAACCAACAAATTACTTAATGGACCAATTGAATAGTTTAGCATTAAATTAATCTTACCACTCCAAGCTTAGACTTGATTGTTTTGATTTCATCAAGAGAGAATGATATGTTTGTAAGTGCACAAGGAAGAAACTCTGAACCTTCCTCACCATTCCATATAGGTGTTTTGTCATCTTCAATTATTGAGCTTTTTGCTAAACTCCATCCAAAATCAGAGATAGAATTGAAAAATGAGAAAATAGTTGAAGGGAACCACTTAAAAAAACCTTTCTTAGGAGTTAACGGTTGCGACGATTTTCGGTTAGGAAAAGATAAAGGAAGAGAAGGGTCATCAGCTCTATGAAGACAAGAAAGAAGAGCACCCATTAAAGAGTAACCATCACCAAGTGCATGATGAAGTTTGAATATTACAGTGAAAGCAGCATTGCTTGTTGGATACTTTATCAAATGAATTTCCCAAAGTGGTTTGTTTTGTGGTGTCCTTTCTATTAATATTTTTGACACATAATCATCAAAATCTTTATCATAGAATTGATCATTTGGTTCATTTTTGGGGAATATTGGAACCTTTATATGTTCTTCAAGATTTACCTCTACTTTTTTCCACTTCATTTTTCCATCTTCATCTTTCACCTATATAAATGTAGCATGCATGCATATATATATATGCATGTGTGAATAATTTTTATTATATGTGTAAGTTTGTAAGTAAAAAGAAAAGGACTAAAAAAACATGTACCATTATGGAGGAGAAACGTGGATTGATAGGTAAGAAAACATGTTGAAGTAAATACATAGCTTGATCATCGTCAATTGGAATTTCTAATTCTAAAAATCCAAAAACATATGAACATAAGGGTGGTGTGTTGAAGTATTGTCCACTTGGACTTACTGGCTCTCTTACTTCTTCTTCAATGTTGTCCATTGATTATTGTACTATGCACTATGTGCAGTGTTAACTTGTCTCCGAGTATATAAAGATTGAAACTGGTCTTGGGTACTTATATAGAATGCTAGCACAATTTCAACCCTCACACCTAGTGTGACATTCATGTGTTAAAACTTTTTAAAGTAGTTTAATGGCTAGAATTTCATTAAGCGGAATGGTCTTGTTAAACAGTGCTCCGTGGCACTCTTTAAGCATTTCATTTAAAGAAATAATTTGTTCACAAAGTAAACATTGCAATTTCCAATGCGTTAACTTCACATATTCCCATAAACTTTTAACAAAAACTTACTATTTACGATGCTTAAAGAGTGCCCCAGGGGCACTACTTAGCATTTTTCTAAGTGGAAATACAAATTGCATATTACATGTCTAACTGGGAAACAAAATGACAGTAGTAGATTTGGATACAGTCAGTGCATTAGAGTTGTTTGATTAAACACGGATGGCTTAAATTTTTAAAAGCAATTTTAAATGTTTAAAATATTAAAATTTTGATGTTAAGTTTAAACTGTATGATCTTGATTAGGTGATTTCGACGTCACTGAATGCATGCAGTCATGGGTCCTAACTGCACTCATTCGATGTCTTTAAAAAATACAAATTTTATAAAATTTGTTAGATTTAAAACTTATATCATATACTATTATTCATAAAATTTTTGAAAAAATTTTAAAAATTTGATATGCATTGATATTTTTCTCTTTCTCTCGATCTGTAAACAATAATGAGTAAATGAAAGGATCCACCAATATTTTAAAATGGTGTGGTCGAAGGACTGACATGGTGGTCAAGTAGTCAATGCATGGTGATAAATGTCTCTGACAATATGTACCCGACAAATGATTCATTGCAATTGCTTCACTAAAAACTCCAGCATATCTACCTTGTACAATTTTTTAAATTACCCTTTTTACAATCTACTAGTAAAAAACTAAAAATCATTTTGAATTATCGTTTTGCTATATATATATGGCCAGGATATCAAACACGTACTAACTTGATCATGAAACCGTTGAATTTTTAGGAATATCATGGAACACATCAGTTTTGACAGATTGAAGATAGAGTTAAAAAGAGGGAATTCTTAGGAAAAAATAGGCTAAGGATTGAATGTTTTTTAGGTGAGACTTTATGGCTGGCAAATATATTAGGTAGTGAGTACTCCGTATTTATTAAGGATATAAGTTTTGTTGGAGTAAGTTTACTTTTATAATTATGATTTTTAAGTTTTATCGATAACAAAGTATAGAGAATGATTTTTGTATACTAATCCTATTATTTAGTGTCTAGATTTTTCAAGTAAAAATAAAGCAATATATGAATTATAGAGAGACTTTGGACTCTGAACTCAAGTAGATAGTGATTAAGTAAAGAGGAAATATACTCTGGACTCTGGACAAGAGACTCTGGATTTGGTCTTTAACAGATTTTGAAAGAGTATCGCAGTGCTCCTGCACTATCAAGGTCTGGAGTACTCTCGATACAAACTATGATCTACTGAAAGTTAACATTATGAAATGTCAAGTCAACGCTTCTGCAACATTTTTTATATATATAAACGGCTAGTGCGATGCAAAGGCATCATTTGTAGAAACTTGACATCCCAACTATGTTGGCACCCCAAGCAGCACTAATCATTTGCAGCACCACACGCAAAAATTGATTAACATGAAAGCAACAGAACATTAGGGGGAATAGGTCAAAACCCAAGAAAAACAATCAATTGAATTTATAAGAAGGCAAAGTTGTCCTATTGCGGAAAAATCATCAGCAATGAAACTAGGAACATTCTCCCACTAATGATCATCAATGAAACTAGGAACGCTTCTACAACATCACTTGAAATCATTCTAAGAATCACTCTGATAAATATAATCTTGAGATGTTACCGATCTCAAATACAATTCTTCTTTTTTGATCTAAACCAAGATCAAAACCTCAAGCCCTACAAGTTTAATCTACCTTAGTCCTACAGACTTTACAAGGTAACACTCAATCAATAGTTACGTATTGACTTGAGCAATCTTCTTTTACAAAAGAGTTTGTTTTGGATCTAAGCTTATACAAAACTCAAAACTAGTTTGAGAAACTTATAAAATACACTCATACACTCCATGATATTTTGATTCAAGAGGTTGATATAGGGCTGAAGTGTGAGTGGTAAAATTGAGAGACAATGATACAACCACTTAAAAGTGGATTATGTTGAAAAGTGCTCTCTTAAGCTATTTGCTTGTAGAAACTCAAAGGGTTGTTTGAGAAGAAAATAGAAACACTCAATAAGCTCAGAAGCATGGTGAGAATGAAGAGCTTGAGTGTGAGTGACGAAAGAAGTGTTTTATGACTTGTAGACAAAAACAAGTGATTAATTATTTGTAGCTTGAACTCTTGCTCTTCTTGTGCAACCAACCATACTATTTATAGTTGTAGATGACCCTCTGAAGTTTGAACATCTGATATATTCGTTGTGTTGCAGAGTATAGCCGTTGTGCACTCAAAATGACTGCTCACAATAAGTTGCAGCAGAAAACAGATCTGCCAGAAAGTTCTTAGAACGTTCTCCAGACAGTTTCTTCATGGAGAGAGAGAGATTAGCTGTAATATGTTGTTGCAAGCTTGCTACCTATGATAGGTATCAGAATATAGTTGTTTGATGTTGCAGAAAAGTACTTATGACAGTTATGGTGGTTTTGCCAAAACTGTGTGCAACAACAATCTTGAAACATTCTTGAAACATTCTTCAAAATACTCAAAGAAGAAAATATGAATTCTTCTTGTCTTTTTGTGATGTGCAGCTGTTAGTTGGCTTAAGGAAAGCCTCAAAAGGTTTTCAGAATAGAGGAAGAACAGTTGGATTTTGTACTTGAGAGATTAAAATAAGTGGTACTTATGACAAAACTATTGAAGAATGTTCCAACATAGTCCTTTTGCAAGTACATTACAACTAAGACTTCAAGGCTTGTTGTTGTGTTTTCATTTGCCTAAGAAGCATGTCCATCTTACTCATTGGTAGAGGCTTTGAAACTTTAGGTAACATTCTTTCATGATAAGTTCATGACATTCCTTAAACATGACCAAAGAATGTTCTTCCACAACAATTCACTTCTTGCCTTAAATGACTTATGCACTATTATAATTCTATGAAATAACATCCATGGAAAGTGCATTCTTATCTTATAACCAGTTAACTTAAAATGGAAAGCACTTATTCTCAAAATGTGCTTTTTGTATAGATACTCAATCTGTCTGTTAAGAATGTTCTCAGACCATTCTTGAAACAGTATTTCCAATTTTCTTAAAGAGTGATCTTCATGTTGCTGCATAACTTTCCACACTTTCTCTTGATATTTTGCACACATTGTTGTTTGTCCATTGAGTACTTTGAGATGCTTTTAGTGGAGGCGTGAGTGTACTCATCATGAGGATTATCATTTTCTAGTTTAGAGAATGATTAAAACTTTTAAGCCTTGTGTATAAGCTCCTTTGTAAATTTATAGAAAATCATTCTCAACCTTTCTCATCTTGAGAAACTTTGGTAAGATAAAACTTTGAGTAGGTTTTGAAGATCTTCATCATATACATCATCTCCATTGATGTTAATTTGTAATAGTAAATCCTCAAAGCATGTAACAAAACTCAATGTGAGTTTCGACATAATAACATCAAATATATTCTTGTGTAGCTTATGATGCAAGTTTTTCCATCATGATTCTTCAATTATGTTCTTCATATTCTTCCTTGAACCTTTAATACTCATTTTGAACCTTCTGGTGATGAGGAAGAAAATTAACCATGAAACTCACTTTCTTGCTTGAATTTTCCAACGAAACCTCTTATGATTCAAACAACATCCTTTAAAAATCTTCATGAAACTTGTGATGCTATTGTTGTAATCATCTGATGCTACTCCAATTCTTTCATTGTTTGAGTATATAAAATGAACTTGTTGATGTGAGTGGTCTCTAGCTCGTCCACTTTTGTATATATATCTTTCAACAAAAACTCAAGTGCAAACATCAGTAGATCACCATTCATAAAACATAACATTTATTCCATAAGGTTTGTTCTTATTAAAACATACTTCAAAATAATTTTGACCTCAACAAATTCAAGCAAATCGCTAAAACTTTTGTCAGTCCACCTATTCTTTGCCTTCAGATTAAACACCGCTGACAACTTTTAGGAGGAGAAAGATTTTCTTCAATAAACTGTAGAAATTCCATCACTCCTCGTTTGTACTCATCACTTACTCGATTAGCTCTCATCCAACTACGATCCATACCTATGTTATGAAATTAAGTTAAAGTGTTGTGACACCAACTAAAGTATCGGTTTTGTACCCAATGGGAACGCAAGTTAATGACAATATATCCTAATGTTATTTTCTCTGAATCTATCGTTTTATCTATCACTACAATGATGATAAGACATAACATCATGTGATAATAATAAAAATTACTATCATATATTGTGTTAACTGTTGGAACAAAATGTGTTTTGGTACACACCCTTAGTTTTGATGATAACAAAGTATTAAATGGACAATTGATATTACTAATGTTTAAATTAAGTGTGCAGGAAAATATTAAGTTTATACAAAAGCACACTTGATTTATGCTCTGAAGGAACCTTATGAAAGTCTGAATCATTACACTCTGAAAGAGTTCAGAAGCTAAACGTGGTCAGAAGCTCAAAAGGGATCAGGATGTCTACAAGAGTTCAGAAGCTTAAGAGAAGTTCAGAAGCTCAAAGACATTCAGATGCCTACAAGAGTTCATAAGCTATT
Source organism: Trifolium subterraneum (assembly GCA_951799995.1). Lineage (NCBI taxonomy): Eukaryota > Viridiplantae > Streptophyta > Magnoliopsida > Fabales > Fabaceae > Trifolium > Trifolium subterraneum. The sequence continues at coordinate 35,698,022 of OX637461.1, forward strand.
TGGTGTTAGTCAAGACTTATTCAGAAGATGAAGACGTTCAGAAGCTGAATTACGAAGGACTATCAGAGGCCAATTATTCAAGACCATCAAACTTCAAGATATCAAGGTTCATCAGAAGCAAAGAGAATTCCACTGGTCATCAGAAAGGCTACATCACCCACTCTTACTAAGTCTGATGATCTCTTTAAGGACAACTAAATACAACAGTCATAAAGGATATGATCCTATTCTCTTTAGGAGCTAGTTGTACCTTATTACTGTATTTGGACAAACAGTAAAACGTGAGCTTAATTGTGAAGAAGACATGGCTCTGCTTAGAGTAAATTCAAAAGTTACAGCTTAAGCAATAAGGAATCAACAGCTGTCCATTTACAACGGGATTCTACAACGTCTCAATATCTTTCCTCACTCATATACATATGTGAAAGAAAGAAATTGAGAACAACTGATCTTCAAATATTTTATCTCTCAAGATTAAGTGAGAACCTGAAAACTAGCTAAAGCCGCTGAAGTTATTATTTTGTAATAGTTTTAAGCTTAGTAGTTAGTATTTACTCCTGTGTGAGTAATTTGGAAAAGTCTCTTATCTTTGTGATTTGAGCAAGGAAGTCTCTTATCTTTGTGATTTGAGCAAGGAAGTCTCTCTGTCTTGTGTGACTTAGAGCAAGGAAGTCTCTCTGTCTTGTGTGACTTAGAGCAAGGAAGTCTCATGCTTGTGTGCTTGAGCACTAGGATTGTAATCTTTTGATTATAATGAAATCCCTTGGAAGTGCAAGGGGACTGGAGTACTCTCGTTTTATGAGGGGAACCAGTATAAATCCTTGTGTCTCTCTCTTTCTCTGTCACACTCTCATTTACTCTTCCATCTTTACATTTAGATTCAAGTTGTTTGTGTTGAGTATTCCGTTGTGCTTAAAGACTTTGATAGATACTATTATCTGGAAAAGATTTTAAAAACTTAAAACACAATTCAACCCCCCCTTCTTGTGTTTTCTCCCACGCACCTTCAATTGGCATCAGAGCTCCGGTTCTGTTGGAAAATCACTTAACAGTGAGACAATCAAGATCCTAAGGAGAAAAACACCATGGCTCAGCTATTTAGTGAATTGAATGATTGGAAGCAGAAAATATATCAACAAGTTGCTGATCTTATCAAGGAAGTTGAAGATGGACTAAATCTAAATGAAGATCTGAGCAACAATCAAAATCCTTCCACATCAGGAGCTGAACAAACTTCTAATATTGAATCTACAACCACTACTGTTTGCTTCATTAGTGATGATAATGAAAGCATTCAAAGAGCAAAAGTAAATGGTCTGTTAGATCAATATGAAGAGTTTAGAATGGAAGAAAATAAGAGCATTGGAGAAATGAGCTCAAGATTTCAAGCTATCACAAGCAAGTTTGAAGACTTTAACAACAAACTCAGCAACAAAGAGCTTGTAAGCAAGATGCTGAGAAGTTTGCCTCTGGATTGGAATGTAATTGCAAATACAATAGAGGAAACTAAAGACATCAATTCAATGAGTCCTGAATCATTGATTGAATTACTCATAGACCATGAATTGGCTCTGAAGGATAAAGAAGAGTTGAAAAGTGAAGAAGCAGAAGCAGCAAGGAAAGGAAAGCAAGCAATGGAACATGAAGATCTTGATGAAGAACCTGATGAAGATTATCTTGAAAGGTTTTCAAGGAAACCTCAAAGATGGTCCAACTTCAAGAAGAATGGAGGAGAAATGGCAAAAGGAATGACGACCTAGGATGAGCTAGACAACTTTTCTGAAGGTGAATCTGAAGGAGAGAAGGAAATCAAGCTCTCAGGACCTGAAGAGCAAATGGAATCTGAAAGAGCACTAGGTGCTGAAGAATCAAGCTCTGAAGATGGGTCAGACTCTGAAGATTCAAGCTCTGATGGAGTGTCAGAATCTGATAACATAGACCACATCATAAGAAGATTAAATCAGGTATACTCTCGTCTCTCCAAAGCCAAATTGATCAAACATCTTGAAAAAGCTTTACTTAAATCCTTTAATAGTCAGCAGAAGTATAAAAAGCTTAAGGGTTAAATGGTGTTTACCCCCCTGCAAAGTAGGCGAGTTCTGGATTACCCCCCTGGAAAAAATTTCGTTTACATTCCCCCCCTACAAAATATAATTTTCTGGATTTCCCCCTCAAATGCACACTGTGGCAGCTAACTGTCACAGAATCTCCACCCGGCAGACTGAATCTCCACGTGGGGCTGCCACGTATGAAATTATCAATTAAAAAAAATTAAATTCCACGTCATTTTATTTTATTTTATTTTATTTTACTCAAATTTTAATTTTTACATGTTTTGTTCATAGAAACACGCTCTCTTCTTCATCTTCTCCATAGAAACACGCTCTCTTCTTCTCCATAGCACCAAAATTCAATTTTCTTCAACTCCATCAATTTGTTCGATCTCTCCTTCCACTCCTCCATTCTTCCATTCGTTTTTGTTGTTTTTGCTTCCTTCCTATATTTTGTTGCATCTTATTTAATCAATTTCAATTTTTTTTGGGATTAGGGTTCTTGAATATGGGAGGTAGCAAGTGTTCTTCGTATGCAAATTCAAGTGGTGGTGGCAACTTCAACTTACCCAGGTGTGGGTGTGGCATTCCTATGAAATTGTTGATTTCAAACACTGATTTTAATCCCAAGATAAAATTTTGGAAGTGTAGAAATGTTGGGGTAAGTTAATATATTTTCTCAATTTTTTTGCTTCTTTGATTTGAAAAGTTGTTGATTAATTGTTTGTTTCAGTTGGATGGCTGTGAATTGTTTGTTTGGGATGACGAGCTTGCTGCGGTTGATGATGCAAATCCAAAATCAAGGTATGCAACAAGTTGCAAAAACTGTGAAAGCATGAAAGAGTTTGGAATGGAGTTTGGAAGGAAGCTTGGTAGGGAAATTGGGAAGAAGTTTAGTCAATTTGTTATAGGTGTTATCATGGTGTGTGTTGTGTTGTTTGCTGTGATACTCAAATCCATGTAATGAGTTTATCATGGTGTGTGTTGTGTTGTTTGCTAGGAAGAAGTTTAGTCAATTTGGGTTATGTTCTAATTATTGTATCAAAACTTTATCATCTAATGTAATTTGGGTTATGTTCTAATTATTGTATCAAAACTTTATCATCTAATGAAATGGTTTTAAGTATTGTTGAGTTATTTCTAATTGTTTGGTTGTCCAATTTCTAATTGGTTTTAAGGTTTTGTCATGGTAATGGTTTAGCAGGATGGAGTTTTGTGGTTCTGGTGTTTGCTGCAGTGTGTGTCACATTTGTTTAGGTGTATGCTGCAGTGTTGCCTTTCTTTTGTGTGGCTAGAAGTGTTTTTGTGTGGCTGCAGTGTTGCCTTTTTGTGTTGCCTTTCTTTTGTACTATTTTGCTCCCATAACATGCCTTATGTTATATGGTGAGCTTGTTAATAATAATTCTTTTGCTGCTCAACAAAAAAAAAGATCAAATTGTTATTTCTAAAATCAATTGGTATCAAACTTTGTCTAATTGTTGAGTTTGATTGGTATTTCTGAAAACACTGCATAACATAGTATTGTAATAAATTTGTGTGGACAAAATAAGTGATATTACTAAGCACACAATGTGCAATTGTCATTACTACAAAATAAGCACATAATGTGCAATTGTCATTACAAACTTGGCACATGATGTGCAATTGTCAATACTACAAAATAAGCACATAATGTGCAATTGTCAATACTACAAAATAAGCACATACATTGTGCTGAAATTTAACACTACTTAACAGAAATTTAACTAACAGACATCACTTTTTCTTGCTCATGTTTTTGCCATCAGTTTCATTTATCACTATAGGTTGGCTCTGACTTGAACCAACACCAGTCACAGGTGTTTTGAATGAGTTCATTTTAATCCTCTCACTTGTTCTCCTCTTCATTCCATGGTACAAAGGCTGATGATGATCACCCTTGCGCTTATTTGATTTGGCTGGCAGCTTCTTCTCAATTACTTTAACATCTGGTATTGAGGCTATAACTTCATCAGGGAGATCACCAAATAGGTCTTGGCTTGCATCAACAACTTGGCTAGCAGGTTAGCTAGCAACTGCAGCAGGTTGGCTAGCACTTGCAGAAGGTTGACTAGCACTTGCAGCAGGTTGGCTAGCACTTGCAGCAAGTTGGCTAGCACTTGATGGTTTTCTCTGCATCCAAAGAAGTATAAGAATATTCAGTAAAACAAGATCATATTGTATAAGAAGTATAAAAATAATCAAAACATAGTAAAACAAGATAAAATTGTATTTACCTTTCTATTCAAAGCATTTGGATCTTGTGGTAATTTGCATGACCCAGCATTATGCCCAGGATGTCCACATGTAGTACAATGATATTTACCCTTCCTAGGTTTTCTTACACCAGCTTCATCAAACTCTCGTATCCTCAATTTCCTTGGTCTACCAGGACCTTTCTTATACAAAGGTGGTAGGATGTTTTCCTCAACACCATCAGGTGGTTTAGGCCACATATCAACACCATTGATTGCACTTATAGCAAAGCCATAGCAAGCTGCATACTTCTCTCTTGAATAACAGTCATCAACATAATCTAATGGTTCCTTTCCTTGATAGCTTATTGATGTAACAGCATGCCTACATGGTATACCTACTAATTCCCAAAAATTGCAGGTACATGTTTTCTTAGCAGTGTTAACAATAAATTGTTGCCCATTAAATTGATGTGCAACCTGAAATTCTTCATCAATAACCCAAGTAGGTTGCTAATACCCAGTCATACTAACCTCTTTTTCTAACCTCCTTTGAGGCATTGGCAAGATCCTATGTGGCCAGTTAGCTAACTTACTAACAGAAGAAGAAGTTCTATTCATTAGATAATTCCTAATCCATTCACAAAGGGTTAAAATGGGTTTGTCTCTAGCAACTAAAATGGTGGCATTAAATGATTCAGACAAGTTATTCATCAACACATCACATTTAGGATAATAACTAAAGGCATGCTTACACCACATTTTTGTTGGAACATCCTTAAGCCATTCCCAAGCCTTCTTATCAAATGCTTTAAGCTCACTCATTTTTGCTTCCCATGCTTGATAATATGTAGCTTTTGCAGCTCCCATCATCAGATCCCTTATCAGTGTGCCACCACCAAACTTTTTCTTGAAATTTGCATAGAGATGTCTGAGGCAAAGTCTATGCTCAACTCTCTCAAACATCTCTTCAAATACAGCAACCAAACCCTACACAATAAACAAACCATGACAAATATGAAATTGTTTTAAGAATGTTCAAATAATGTAATAACAATAAATATATTAACTAACCAACTAACCTTTTGTTGATCTGAAATAAAGACGAATCTATTGTCTTGTCCAATATCCTCCATCAAGAGTTGAATAAACCACCTCCAGCTCTCCTTAGTTTCAGTTTCCACCACCCCAAAAGCCAATAGAAAGTATTGATCATTTGGGTCTCTACCAACAGCTATCAACATCTGCCCTCCATATCTAGTCTTCAAATGACAACCATCCACACCAATAAAGGGTCTACACCCATTGATAAACCCTTTTTTGCTCCCATTCAAGCAGAAATAAAATGACCCAAATCTAGGGGGAAGTGTGGGAACAGGTCTCTCTGCAAGACCAATCACAACAGTATTTTCCTTGCACACCCTTATGAGTTCATCAGCATATCTCCTTAAAAGACTATATTGTCTATCAGAATCTCCTTCAATTATCTCAGTAGCATATTGTTTTGCTTTCCATGTTGTATTCTTACTAATTCCTAATGCAAAATGGGTCCTCATGTGTTGTGCTATATCCCTCAACCTCACTTTTGGAAATGTTTGCATTAACTTCACAACCTCCTTTGACACCCACTTTGAGTTGGCTGTTTTATTGTATAGAGTCCTAATACATGAGTGGGTGAGATATTGCTCTTCTGTCTTTATAGCAAAAGTGTGGTCCCGCCCCACTCTAGAGCACAACATATAAAAACCACATTTTCTTGTATACTCAACTCTTACCCTATCACCCTCATTTTTCACCCAATCAATTGGTAGCCCTTTTAATGATGACCAGTCACGTATAGCCTCCCTAAAGTCTTTAAGAGAAATAAATTCCAAACCAGTTTTCCATTTATACCCCTTGTGAATATCACCCTTTTTATATCTCTCCACTTTAGGACCACTCTCATCATCACTTGCATCTGGATCTGAACTATCTAACTCTTCACTCTCATATTCATCATTTTCAAATTTAGTATCACCACATCCAATAGAACTAACAACCATTTTCATGTTTTCTTCAAAGGTTTTCTCATTTTTCTCATCATGTGGATTTTTTACAAACTCATCATCAAGTCCTGCAGCTCTTTCATCCTCACTATCATCAAGTCCCTCAACCTCATCACTCTCATATTCAATAAATCCACTCCCATCACTCTCATCATCCTTATGCTCAACATACAGTTGGCCATCACCTGGACCACCAAGGATACCACAAGCAACCTCATAGAAATCATCATCACGATTCACTTGCCAAAACCCCTCATCCTCATTAAAATATCTACTCCACACTTTAAAACTGTCTTGTTCATAACCCCAACCCATTATTAAGCTATTGACACGAGACTTAGTAAAATTATCCATATCTTCCCCATCCACCACAGTTTGTTTCCCACCTCTGTAAAAAAATTTGTTGTTTTCCTTACAAAATTCACCCCCATGGTTGAAAACAACAGAGAATATATTGGAAAAGCTGAAAATAAAAAAAAAAATAAAAAATTTAGCATCACACACATGTCACTATCCCCTCTAGATCCCCACCCATACAAACATAGGTAAGCTACACACAATCCAAACTACACACAACAGTAAACAACAAACATTGAAAAATTCATCCATGTGACAAACAATCTGTCCCTACCACAGCTTAAACGAAGAATCAATCATGTCCTAAAGTGCTAAAGTACTACAAATTGCAGATTAAAGCATAAAACTTTTACATTTTTCAAAAATAGAAACTTACCTTTCCTCACCAACCGGTTCTTCATTCTTCTTCGTCTTCGCTTCCTTCTTCACCACAGGTTTCGTCTTCACCTTTGATTTCGTCTTTGATTTCGTCTTTGATTTCGTCTTCGATTTCGTCTTCGTCTTCTCCGTATTCGCCATTGCAGAGGAACAATTTCTGGAAACCCTAGGTTTGATTCGAGAAGAGGAACAATTTCTGGAAACGATTTCTGAGTTTGAATGGAAAAGAGGAACGATTTCTGGAAACGATTTCTACGTTTGAATGGAAATTATTTCTGGAATGGAAAAGAGGAACGAGTTCGTGTTTCTGCCTTACCCCCTGGAAAGTGGAAACCCTAGGTTATAACTTCAAAATTAAAATTAAAATTTGTGTTAAAAATAAAAATTAAGCCGTGGCATTTAAATTTTTTTTTTTTAATTGATAATTTCATATGTGGCAGCCCCACGTGGAGATTCAGTCTGCCACGTGGAGATTCTGTGACAGTCAGCTGCCACGGTGTGCATTTGAGGGGGGAATCCAGAAAATTATATTTTGTAGGGGGGAATCTAAACGAAATTTTTTCCAGGGGGTAATCCAGAACTCGCCTACTTTGCAGGGGGGTAAACACCATTTAACCCAAAGCTTAAAGCAGACTATGAGAATTTAAATAAGCAAGCAAATCACTCTGAAGATCTTTTACAAAAATCTTTAAACAAAACAAGAGATCTTGAAAGAGGTGGTGCTATGTGTTGCAAACCCTATAATGAGCACTCTCTTGCTTTCAAAGAGTATTGCAACACAAATGCTGATCAAAATAAAATTGTTTCTATGCTTTGCAACATTAGAACCAACAATACTAATATGGGATTGGATACTCTGGTGATAAAACACTAGAGGAACCAAGCTCATCAGCTATTGCTGGAAGCTCTTCACTCCCTAATCTTTATACTACATTTGTACCTGATAGTACTCAGATGGTACAAATGAAGGATAAAGATTTGGCAACTAACAGTCTAGGACCCTCAGACAAGTGGGTACCAAGAGACAGAATTATTTACTTAAATGCAGGTCAAACAAGGACTCTGGACGTTCCAGTCACATGGATGCATGTGAATGTAAATGGAAGGAGAGCAATTGTGCATAAAAGGCATATTTTGGATGAGTCAGATGGAGAAGAAGATGAATTGGATTACATAAGGAACAGGAGAGAGTATGAAGAATTTGAAGGTTGTTTTGAAGAAGACTATGATGATAGCAACTCTCTATGGTGGGATGAATGCCCAGACTTTAACCTTGAAAGAGATTGACAAGAAAAGCCTAAAGTGTACATAAATAAAAGGCTTACAGTTGAACAAAATGTCATCAAAACAACAAAGCTTCAAAATCAGGTAAGTAACTCTCAACTCCTTAATGACAAGTCAGTGGAATAATATTCAAGGTTAAAAATGTTTTTTAGGACACTTGATTTATTAAACAAAATGATTCAGAAATAAAACCTTGAAATATCATGTCTGAACATATATTTTAAAATGTCCTGAAAGATTCATTTTTAGACTCTGAAGAACTTTAGATTTCAGCATCTGAAGTAGTTCAGACTCTGAGAAATTTTCAACCTCTGAAGGTTAAGCCTCTGAAAAGGAAATGAATTGCAAACGTTTAAGTATTTTTTACTGAAACGTTTTGGCGCTAAATGGTCAACACGTACACACGTTCTGATTGGTTTGAAATAGTTAATGATGGTTCTTATTTCTTTTTTATTTAATTTAATGTGTGTTTTATTTTGCTTTTAAACAAAATCACTGAAACACTTTCACACTTTTCACAATCACATCCCACATTTTCGTCTTCTAAACTTCAGAAAACTTTCTTTCTCTCTCTATTAGCAACACCCAGAACCCTAACCTTCAGAAATGGCAACGACATCTACATCGGCTTCAAATTCCATGTTTGCGTTCCCTAAGAACTTTCCTATCAACACTACTGCATGCGATGAAATGTACTCTACAGATTTGTCTCTCAAGATGGAGGGAAAATCATTAAACCTTGTTATGGAACAACCAGTGGATTTTGACAGTTTGGGGAAGAATCACTTTGATGTTCTAAAATACTTTATTGATCATGATGGGAGCTTTAGATATATGAATTTACTAAATGGTCATATCTACCCTACATTGGTGAAAGACTTTTGGATTAGAAGCAAAGTGAAGACTGTTGATGATTATAATAAGGAGCTGGCTGCAAAGAGGAAAGAGAAACTTGAGAATAAGAACAAGACGCCTCAAGAGTTAGGCTTAAGGATTGTTGAAGAAACTGAGGTGCGCTCTGTTTAATGTGGCTTTGAAGTGGTTCTCACTGCTTCAAACTTGGCTAAGGTTTTATCTATCCCTAATGAAGATATCTACTACACCTTTAGCCAAAGTGAAGCAAAGAACTCAGAGTTTCTGGTAAGTATGACTAAACAATGCTACGCTGAAGGAAAGAGTTGTGAAAGCAACAAGATAAGTGATTTGAAGCCTACTCAGAAGGTATTAGCCAGAATAGTGTTGGGTTCAATATTTCCAAGGAGTGGAAGTTCTGACCAACTATCATGGGATCATAGGCACTTTGTCTATTTTCTCACAAGGAATTTTGATTTGAATTGGGCTAAATACATCTTCAATCGCCTCTGCAAAGCTGTGAATGTTATTCAGAAGCAAACCAAGCCCAACGTACATGTCATCTACCCAAGGATACTCAGTGAGATTTTCTATCAATGTGGAGTGATAGACATAATCAAAGCTGTTGGTCATGAGAATCTGCTAAGAGAGATCAGAGCTTCTACAATCTCTGCTCACACCCTCTCCAACATGAACCTTCTGACAGGACAAGAGGTGCAACCGTCTGATCCTTTTGAACCTCAATCACACTCAGGATCTTCTATGGTGGAGAAATTTAAGATTGACATACCTGTTGTCTCAAATGGTATTGTCAATCAGTACATACAACTGCTGGAAAACCAAGGTGAAGGGTTTGAGATTGAGAAGGAAGAATTGAAGAAGAAAAGGAAGAGGCTTGTGAAAGCAAAGGTGGAGAAGAGTGAAGCTACAAAGGTAGAAGGAAAGGGAAAGACCAAGACCAAGGCTGGAAGCTCTAAGTGTCAGGCAGAAGAAACTTGCCAAGGAGCCTAAGAAGAAGAATGTTGAAGGCTCAAACCAAGACAACTCAGGTAATGTATCTCTACCTAAAACTGCTGTTGTAATTGCTCAAGATACTCAATTAACCCCATCATAAACCCAACCCAGAAATTCACCTCTATAATTCCTTGAACAACATCTAGGTGCTGAATTATCTAACCAAACTGAAACCACAAATCTAGTTCAGAATCCATCCATCCATCCAACCTCTGAACAGATTCAGAACCCCGTTCCAAACATTAACCAGACAAGTCCTGAAGACAATCTCACCTTAAAACTTATCTCAGAACCTATCCATTCAGAACCCCCTATACCAGAGATAATTCATTCTGAACCACATATCTCACCAGAACCAGTTCAAACACCCCCTGAACCTCCTACACCTGAACACCAATCACCATCTGAACACCAACCCTCTCAACATCAAGATCCTGAAAACCAAACACAACCTGAACAACAAAACACTGAAGAACCTGAACATCACTCTGATGTTTCAGAACATACTGAACCTATTGTCTCAGAAGAAACCCAGAACCCCCCATCATCAAACCATATTGAGGCTATGGTCTAAGAACTACATGTGAATGATTTCCATCTCAAAGACTTTGTTCAAACCTACCCTAGACCTCAACAGCAACCTCAACCACAAACATCACCTCAACACACCATTACACCCTCAACCACTGAACTTCACCCAACCAACTCAAATGACCCTGATATCTTGAGTAAATGCAACAACTTGTTTAGCCAGATACATGGTCTTCATGATCTAAGGCAATGGGATATGCCTTCATCTGAGTATGTTGCTCATTGGGTAAGTCTGACTGAGGAATTGGTGAAAGGGCTGTATAGTCTTCAGAAGGTAGATGTTGAAGAGCAAAAGAAGTTTGACAAGGGAAAAGCTGCCAATGTTGAGGATGTCATTCAGACTCAGAAGGACACAGAGAGGGATCAACCTGAATCCTCTACTGTGAGAGAAAATGTTGAGCAAAACCTAAGGGATAGGTTAGCTTCAATTGAGCAAGATCTGAATGAACCAATTCAAGACAATCTGGGAGCTAATCCAACCAACCAAGAGCACCTGACGAATCCAGTTTATGAAGCTGGCATTGAGAGGATTGAAGCCAAAGTGGACAAATACATTGGACTGATGGAGGAAGTTAATGGAAATCAGAAGGAGATCATGAAAACCCTAGCTTTTCTCTGTAGTCGTCCACAATAAAATCCTAGGATTTTTTTTAAATGTTTATTTGATTAATATTTTGTTAAGCACATTGATAGGATTGAGTCTATACTTTTGTATGTTTTGACTTCTTTGTGCTATTCTGAAATATTTATTCACTGTGTTTTTATTCTGGATGCTTTTATTTCTTTTCTGATTCTTTAAACTTTTTGATAGTTTTTATTTCAATTGAGATTTAATCTTTTATGATCATTTTTATTCTTCAATTGGCTTTCAAAACCTTTTTTTTAAAAGTTTATTCCATTTAAAAACAGTTTTTCAATTGGTATTTCAAACTCTTGTGTTTCTGTTCATAAAATTGTTTTTCAAATAAGTACAATATTTGGTTATTCTTAAAGAATCAAATTGCATAACAAGAGAAGAAACATAATAAGAAAATCAAATTAAACAAGCCAAAGCAATTGAATTTTATTTCATTGAGAACATGGGTTACTGATTACATATAAAAATTCCTAAAGACTATTTTCTGGATGCTTCAAAGGACATATTGTGGCAGCAGCCTTGATATAACCTTTGAAGAGGGGAGTTGGGGTTATCCAACTGTTCGGTCGTCTTCCTTGAAGAGACCTATTCTTATGCATCAGATTGGTTTTCTTCAGGAAAAGACACTAGCCCCTCTAGAGCCTTGGATATCAGATTAATTTTCTTCAGGAAGATATGTCTTCAGAAACTCAAACCAGTCAGGGTCCCAAGTTTTTTCTTCAGACTCTGAACTGAGTTTTTCTTTTTCAGACACTGGCTTTGTTTCTCTTGATTTCTTCGTATGTTTTCTCCTATCTTGACTAACTCTCTTTGAATCTACTTTTTTCTTTTCTGAGCGTTTCATTTTTTCTCTCAATTGCTCTATTACAACCTAAGATTATTCTGTGTGAATAAAATGACTAGGCTTTTCTCCTTTTATAAGCTCATTTCAAACGCCAATGTCATAAATGCGTTCAACCACTTCTGACTTGACTGCATTGGACGTTGCAATTGCTATTAATTGCTTATACAACCTTTTTTATAATGACAAAAGGGGGAGAAAGAATAATGATAAATCAATTGTTGGAAGAAGCGAAATTACTTTGCTTTTTAGGGCTTTGTAGTGCTTCAGGAAGAAAGTGTAGGAGATTGGTCAATTTAGTGGCATGCGTTACATGCTTTGTAATGACAATCTGATCTTGAGGATTTCAAAATCTTTGTATTTTTTTTTAAGCTCTGAGCTGTTTTGAAAAATATTATATTCTTTTTGAACTCTGAAACTGTATATCATGATAACCTCTGAACCTTGTGTGTGTATACGTTTCTAATGCCTCTGATCCTATTGTCATTCATTATTTCATTTAGATATTTGTCTAATTCATCTGGCATTTTTAAATAAGCGCATAATTTTCAGGAGAATATATTTATTAATTGAAGTTTATTATTCATAGATAGTTTTTGAGTAAGGGAGCAACTTTATTCAAAGATTATTACACTATGAAAAGAAGAAACTTACAAACCTTGTTCTCTGCATAGTAAAATATGAATAATTTAAGTCAAATAATAAAGTAATTCTTAAACTGATTAAAATTAACTATGGATACAAAATAGGGGGAGCTTACAAACCTAACCCTATGGACTATCAGACTTAGGGGGAGCTTGCAAAACTCAGAAGCCTAATGTCAACATAGCTGAATTTTATCAACAACAATTGTATTTAATACTTATATTTGTCATCATCAAAAAGGGGGAGATTGTTGGAACAAAATGTGTTTTGGTACACACCCTTAATTTTGATGATAACAAAGTATTAAATGGACAATTGATATTACTAATGTTTAAATTAAGTGTGCAGGAAAATATTAGGTTTATACAAAAGCACACTTGATTTATGCTCTAAAGGAACCTTATGAAAGTCTGAATCATTACACTCTGAAAGAGTTCAGAAGCTAAACGTGGTCAATAGCTCAAAAGGGATCAGGATGTCTACAAGAGTTCAGAAGCTTAAGAGAAGTTCAGAAGCTCAGAGACATTCAGATGCCTACAAGAGTTCATAAGCTATTTGGTGTTAGTCAAGAGTTATTCAGAAGATGAAGACGTTCAGAAGCTGAATTACGAAGGACTATCAGAGGCCAATTATTCAAGACCATCAGACTTCAAGATATCAAGGTTCATCAGAAGCAAAGAGAATTCCACTGGTCATCAGAAAGACTACATCACCCACTCTTACTAAGCCTGATGATCTCTTTAAGGACAACTCATTACAACGGTCATAAAGGATGTGATCTTATTCTCTTTACGGGCTAGTTGTACCTTATTACTGTATTTGGACAGACAGTAAAACGTGAGCTTAACTGTGAAGAAGACATGACTCTGCTTAGAGTAAATTCAAAAGTTACAGCTTAAGCAATAAGGAATCAACAGCTGTCCATTTACAACGAGATTCTACAACGTCTCAATATCTTTCCTCACTCATATATATATATATATATGTGAAAGAAAGAAATTGAGAACAACTGATCTTCAAATATTTTATCTCTCAAGATTAAGTGAGAACTTGAAAACTAGCTAAAGCCTCTGAAGTTATTATTTTGTAATAGTTTTAAGCTTAGTAGTTAGTATTTACTCTTGTGTGAGTAATTTGGAAAAGTCTCTTATCTTTGTGATTTGAGCAAGGAAGTCTCTTATCTTTGTGATTTTAGCAAGGAAGTCTCTCTGTCTTGTGTGACATAGAGCTAGGAAGTCTCATGCTTGTGTGCTTGATCACTACGATTGTAATCTTTTGATTATAGTGAAATCCCTTGGAAGCGCAAGGGGACTGGAGTACTCTCGTTTTGTGAGGGGAACCAATATAAATCCTTGTGTCTCTCTCTCACTCTCTCGTTTACTCTTCCATCTTTACATTTAGATTCAAGTTGTTTGTGTTGAGTATTCCGCTGTGCTTAAAGACTTTGATAGATACTATTATCTGGAAAAGATTTTAAAAACTTAAAACACATTTCAACCCCCCCCCCCCTTCTTGTGTTTTCTCCCACGCACCTTCATTAACTTTAAACGATATAAAAATAACAGATTTCAAATGAATCACTGAAACTTTACCACTATATACCAGACAAAAAAAAACTATACCAAACAGATTTTAAACAACAGATTTTAGATGAAATTAAAAAAATAACTGAAACTTTAAACAACAGATTTCCACTATACCAGACAAAAAAAAAACTGAAACATAAAAAAAATTGAGAAAAAAAAACAACAGATTCTTAAATGAACAACATATTCTATAAAAATTGAAACATAAACAACAGATTCTTAAATGAACTAAAAACTAAGAAAACATAAAAAATAAAAAATAAATAAAAAAAAGTTGAGAATGGAATCAGTACATGTTTGTGTTTTCAGTTGGAGGGAGATGAACGAGCTGAGAGAAGCTTTGATATGTTTCCCTGAGCTTCGATTTGGAGATTACGGTTCGGCTTAGAACGAGTGTGAAAGAGATGAGGAGTTTGAGAGAACGAGTGTGTCAAAGAGAGGACGAGTTCGAGAGAATGAGTGTATGAGAGAGAGGACGAGTTCGAGTGAGAGGTTCGGTACGAGTGATTGAAAGGGAAATCGAGATCGTGAATGAAGATTCAATCTTGATTCAGAGGGAAATCGAAGATTCAGTCATGAGAGGGAAATCGAAATGGGTTAGGGTTCCTCCTCGTGAGATAGGTTTCAGACGCGGGTGAATTTTTTTATTTTTTGGTAAGTGAGTGAGAGGGTTTTGTTTGTTAGTTAATTGACATATTGTTTCTGTTTAAAAAAAAATTACTTGAAGACATTTTACATTTGATGATAGATAGGATAGATATGCCTAGATGTAAACTTATTTTAGACAATTTTCACCATAATTACAGGATTGCCACCGCGTCCAATTTTGCGTTTAGGGAAATTACGGCCAGATGTAAAAAGTTGTGCCTATGTATTTTCCACCTTTGTAGGTGTTGAAACCAGATCTAAAGACTACTCCATAGTCATTTTCACATCTAACATCTCTTCTGCTAATGTAAACATGCTTAGTATTATGTCATATTTGTAGTAATATCATATTGTTTATTTCACTTTCATACTAAAGTTAAAGTTAGATTATAGATTTTAATCTTTTGTGGTTTAGCATGATTAATATTAAATTAGTATTAACACAATGCTTTGCTATGTGATATTTAGTTGATGTTTAACATTTGTTTTCCGAAATTTACTCTTCCAGCTCCCACGTTTCTTTTATGTCCCCTAAACACGCAAAAAAATTCGATAAATAGAACCCGGGATTTTTTTAGTGTAAATTTTACACTAAAACAAACTTCGGTAAATACAAGACGAAATTTTTTGCATGTTTAGGAATATATAAGAAATGTGGGCGGCCGAAAGAGTAAATTTCTTGTTTTCCTTATATAACTATGTGGAGACCCATTATTCTTTTTTTCTTTCTCTATGAAAAATAATTTGTGGAGGCCCATAGTTAGTTATTTATTGTGCAGACTCACAATTTGGAAAAATTATCTTCCCACCCCCATATGTATTTTTCGCCCCCCACCCCCTAAAAAAGTTCGAGGAATACGGCCCGAACTGTTTTCTAGTGTAAAATTTACAATGAAAAAAGTTCGGGTAATAGAACCCGGTTTTTTTGCATGTTGAGGAGGGGTGAAAAAGACATGTGGGGGGTGGGAAGAGAAAAACATAGATAATGTCTATCTTTTTTTTTTTTTTTATGTTTTCTTTTATAGATAGACAAAATGACAAGACATTGGGAACTCATGCACATAAAATAGAGGAACCAAAATTTGAACTCATATCATAACGTTCGTCATTAGCAATTTTGATATTTTTGTCAGTTGAGTTAATATTTGTGGACTGTGTATCTTTTTATTTTCCTCACCAAAAAATTATTTTAATTTATTCTTGTATAATCAAATTTTTATTTGAGGATAAACAAAAAGGTCGTAGGATCCACCAACTTTTGATCACTATTATTTATATAATTATGCGATGGTCCAAACGGAAGAAAATGCTTATTTGTCACGTCACTCTCTCACTTTCTCTGTTTCTTTTGTTGAATATGTAGTTGTGTTATCGGAGTTTGTTTGAAATCTCACATTGCTTAGATTCCCGAGAAGTGAAGTGTATAAATATGTGAGGGCAACTGCATCCAATGAGCTAACTTTTGAGATGAGATTCAAGCAAATTTAGCATGGTATCGGAGTCGGGCTAAAGACTGCAATGTAGACATCTGACACAGGCCTATGTTAGGCGTGAGAATGGGTGTTGAATATGTAGTTGTATTGTCGGAGTTTGTTTGAAGTCTCACATTGCATATATTCTCGGAATATGAAGTGTATAAATATGTGAGGGTAATCTCACCACATGATGAGATTCAAGCATATTTAACACCTTTCTCTCTTAATCCAATCACAACTTAAAAGATAGAAAAATGAAATTCTGACATTTTATAAGAATTATTATAAAATATATTTAATCATATTTCTGAAGAAGAAAAAAAGTAGGTGAATCAAATTTCAGATGATCTACGGTACAAACTTTGGGGAACATGTTGATTGATAAAGTTATTTATAAATTAGTACTTCGTTTCCTTACTTATTGTTGAACTAAACTTGACAAATAATGAATCCTTCTTCAAATTCACATTGAAACTCTCACTTGCCCCTCTGTTTCTTCATAGATAAGTTTATTTAATCTTTTTTTTTGCTGGGAATTTCCATTGCTACCTTTGATATGTCCTCAAAAGCTCTTACCATGCACAACTTGAACTTCTGTTCATCAATAAAGCCTTTATGTGTTTTCAAAGTAATTCTTAATGTTTTTGTATAGCTCATAACTGCAATATTTATACTCTGCAACAAAAAAGGATAGCATGTTAGTAAAATCACTAGTTACAGCCCGGATATAACTAACTAGCATTTTCTTATAAACATAATAAAATGAAGAGGTGCTTCAAATTAAAATAACTAGCATCCACATTTTA
The DNA here is from genome assembly GCA_951799995.1 of Trifolium subterraneum. Taxonomy (NCBI): domain Eukaryota; kingdom Viridiplantae; phylum Streptophyta; class Magnoliopsida; order Fabales; family Fabaceae; genus Trifolium; species Trifolium subterraneum. The sequence continues at coordinate 35,715,445 of OX637461.1, forward strand.
TTTTCCAGATATATCTTTTATTCAATGAATTTAAAAAGATATTTCTTACTTATATTTAAAATCGGAAAAAGTATTTACATTGGAATATAAAGATAATAGTTACCTCGGGTCCTCCGGTCATTGCAAAATACAAGCCTTTTACGGGATGGTTTGCTAAAGCCATAGGCTCCACAGGCCCAATCAAGTTGGAAATGACCACACTTGAATTTTTCAATGTACCATAAATATGTTTAGCAACAGCCTACAACACATGTCAATAGTTCAAGCGTTTTCGTGTCACGAAACAAATAAAGGAATTGGGTAAGAACTTTCCCCACCCCAAATCCCTTCGGATGTACACGTCTATAAAAAGTCAATATTTTTTAGACGTGTACATCCGAAATTATGTATGATTTTTAAAAAATGTAGGATTGGTAAAGTTGCTTCTAAAAACTAATTTACATAATTACCAACCTCATGTCCTCTTAATTTTAGCTCCATGTCCAAAAGCCATTCAATAAGATAAACAGTGGAAGTATTTCTCTTTCTCTTTATTATTTTTTGTGCCTTCCAAACAAATTCTAAGGGGTTAGATAGACCGGCTGTGCTTAACTTGGGGATAGATACATGTAAGAAAGAAATATGATTCCCCCAAGGAGATTTTGAATTTGACTTCATCATATCTTGAATTGATAGGTAATTTCCAATGTTCCTAGTACTAAGCAACACCAATCCTGTAGAGTTTGATGTTCTTGTCTTATTATCAATCTCTTCCATGTATAGCCTAATCCCATAGAAAATTATCCCAGTAATCACATCATTTATTGTCTGCAAAAGGTATAACTAATTTAGCTTAATTTGTTTATATATATATATTACCACAGTTGAAAAACAAAAATAAATTAATGACCCAAACAAATTTTATACCACACTGCAGTATGGTGCTGCAACTGTAGAGATTATTAGATTTTAAAAGAGAATGCAGTTTTATCAACCATTATATGTAGAAAGTGAAATCTTCTCTCTAAATCTAATGGTTGATATAGTTGCAGCACTATACGGTTCACAGCAGTCATTGGTCTACCCCCGCTTTCAGGACATCACGAGTTGTTCGATTAGATAGGTATTTTAAATTAAAATTTAAAATAAAATCTACTTTTTATGAACTTTTAAATTAAGATCAAATGGTTGTAGATGTCCGGAATACGTGAGTGCGGATTCAATTTCGGCTATAGATGATTTAATTTCTAAATTGTGCACATATATAAATTAATTAACCTTACCACTCCAAGCTTAGATTTGATAGTTTTGATTTCATCAAGAGAGAAAGATAGGTTTGATAGTACACAAGGTTGAAACTCTAGACCTTCCTCATCATTCGATATAGGTGTTATTAATTAATTTCGAATCGCAATTTAATATTCCACCACCGATCTTTAATTTATCCGAGGGAAAGGAAAAAAGTTCGAAAAAACCCTATTTTTAGAGAACAATGTTGGGGGGTTGGTTATACGAAGGGAAGGTATTAGCACCCTAAGTATCTATAGTACTCTATAGGAACCTCTTGTTTTTATTTCTAACTTTGCGCTTTATTTTATTTGCTTGAAAAAATGTATAAGTGTGAGAATTAAAGTGATGATAAAAATGCTTAAAGAATGAAAAAGTAGAAAAATGTTTTTGTTGATTTTATTGATTGGAGAGACAAGTCTCATGCCTACGTACCCGAGGGATCAAACCACCGTAGTTCGGGATAAAAAGACGAGTAAATTTGTTTGTTTTGATTTTGAGGTTTTGAAAATGGTTTTAAAGACCAAAAGCTAAAAGTGGCAAAATGTGAGTTTGATTGATGTTAGTTTGTGAAGGAAGTCTATATGGTTAAATTGATTGAGATTTGATTATGAAATAAGACGCGGACACTTGGTTTAAAATCCAAGGTTTATTGAGAAAATGGTTTGAAGTGATAAAAGACACTTGGTTTAAAATCCAAGGTTTTAGGCGAGGAAAAGGGACACTTGGGTTAAAGTCCAAGGTTTTAGCGATAAAAGAAGCCATTGGTTTAAAATCCAAGTTCGCGGTAAAAAAGACTCTTGGGTTAAAATCCAAGGTTTTCGCGGTAAAAAGAAACGTTTGGTTTAAAGTCCAAAGTTTGAAAATGTTTGATGATGAAATGTTTTTGATGCTTCAAAAAGTTGAAAAGAAATTGTTTTGACTTTTTTTGAAAGAGGTGTTGACCTCATTTTTTGAGAATAAAATGACTAACTATTTTGATTAGAATGTTGGGTTCTAAATAAAAAGGTAGCGCTAAAAGAATAATAACGTCGCAATAAGCAAATTAAGCGCGAAGACAATCCGTAATGATATTTTGATCAAAACGGTGTCTTTTCCCTCAGAATTAAATATGCTAACGTTTTTTGCGGAAAGCGATAAATAAATATGCATGCGATGAAATTTTTTCATTTATAGTGTACATTTATTCCTAATTACATTCTAAGGTATTTGCGAGAAAAAATAAATATGAGATGAATGCAAGAGTATGCTATGCAATTTATTTAAATTTACATCAAATCCTAAAAATACAATCTAATGTAAAAAATAAAACAAAAGGGGGTGCAAATATTAATAAAAATATAAAGGGGAGTGCAAACAGCAAATCTGGGCCCAAGCCCAGCTGGGGGGCGTAGCCCAGCTGGGGGGCGTGGCCCAGAGGGGGTGTGTGAAGAAATTAACGAAAATCAGATCAGAGCCGTCTGATTAATCAGACAGCTCTGATTTGATCACAGTAAAAATAGATTAGAGTCGTTAGATCAGAATCAAGTAGACAAAGGCGCGCAGGTGCACCGTAAGGTCGTGCACCCGCGCACACTGGATCAGAATAGGGTATAAATATAAAGAACCCTAAAAATTAAAAAAGATTCTTCTTCTCTCTCGCGGCTACCGCCGCTGCTACTCTTTCTTTCTCTTATCTCTCTCTGTTTCAATCTCTCAAACCCATTGTTCTTTTGAAATTTAAACATTCAAACTTATACAAAAACCAAAAACATAAACCCAAATTCAAAAGAAATCTAGATCAAAGAAAAAAAAATGAAAATCAACCTTGGCTTTTTCCTTTTCCTGATTCTGATTCGTTTTAGTGATGGGTTTCTTCTTCTTCTTCGCGTCTGTTTTGCGATTTCTGTTTTGATTTTCAATTTTGGTTTGATTTTGAAAAGGTTTGATGACAATGGATTGGGTTTTCGTATGGTTCTGGGTTTGGATCCGGTTTCGAGTGTTTTGTTTATGGATGGTGATGTTGACGAACGATGATGATGATGTGTTTTGATCTGGTTTTTTGAGTAATGAATGATGAACGATGATGATTCGGTGATGTTGGTTTTGAAAGCTTATTTTCTGTTTTGAGGTCTGATGAACGATGGTGATTTGGATTTTTCTGGTGATTTGGGTTTCGGATTTGATTTGGTTTGTTTGAACGGCGATGATGATGATTGTAAATGTCTGGGTTTTTTCTTTTAATTTTTCTGTTTTTTTTTTGAAGAAGATGAAGATCAGTTGCGGCTGGGTCCAATTTCTCTGACCTAGGGATTTGTGCAATAAATGCAGTATTTGTACTGTGTCAGACCTAGGGTTTGGACAGATGAAAATTACCCCATTTGGGCCTGGACAAAAAAACACATCTGGACTTCTATAAAAAATTGGCAAAAACACCAAAAAGGAAAAATACACAAATAAACAATTAAAATAATAAATAATAATATATTAATAATAATAAATAAAAACGAAAAATGAATAATAATAATAAAATAAAAATCAGAAAATAATAAAAAATAATAATAAAAGGAAAATAAAATGTAACCAAATGAGGTATTTTAAAATACCTCTCTGCCGAAATTTCGTCAGAAATGACAAAGAAAAATCCGTCTTAAAAAGACGCATAAAAGCGATTGGTTAAAAAATGGGGTATGACACAGAGCCTCCACAGTATCTGTTCATACCTTTTCTCACATGAACTTACTGTCAGGACATGAGGTTCAACCCTCAGATCCCTTAGTGCCTCAGTCTCACTTAGGACCTTCCTTGCTGAAGAAAAACAACATTAATATACCTACTATCTCTAGTAGCATTGTCAATCAGTACATTCAACTACTAGACAGCTTAGGAGAAGGGTTTGAAGTTGAAGAAGAAAAAGTGAAGAGAAAAAGAAAAAGGACAGATGAAGCTGCAAATGAAGAAAGACATTCAGACTCAAAAGGACACAGTGAGGGATCATCCTGAATCCTCTACTGCAAGATAAAATATTGGGCAAAAACCTTAGGGAAAGGTTAGCCTCAATAATGAATGATCTGAATGTACCTCTTAAGACAGTCTGAAAGGCGATCAAGGCAATCAACAAGCTCTTAAAGAATTCTGTCTATGGAAGTGTTATTGGAAGGTCTGAGGGCAAAGTGAACAAGCTTATGAGAATGATGAAAAAGTAAATGCTAATCAGAAAAATATCATGATAACCCTAACTTCTATCTCTAGACAACCTCAACATTAGGATTATCTTGTTTTCTTATATGATTTTATGAACTAATTAATACTTTAAACACATTAACAAAGTTCATATGGTTATATGCTTTTCATTTCAGTGTTAAGTCTGTTCTGATTATTCACTATGCTTATATGAATGTTTTGATTAACAATATCTGATTGATTGTTTTATTTACTTAATGAAACTAAAATTTATCTTTTGTTTAATCAAACAAATGCATATTGTTTTAATTGATTGATTGTTAAACAAACATATCTTGGACATTCAATACTTCAAACTCTTGAGCTCTTATAAATTTTGATTTTCAATAAGTACAATATAAGATGTTCCTAAAAGATTAAATTACATAACAAGAGAAGGTATAAAAGTAAGAAATCAAAACTAAACAAGCCTAAGTAATGAACTTTGTTTCATTAAGAACATAAGTTCTGGATTACATATAATGTTTTTCCAAGGATTGTCTTCTTATCGCTTCAAAGGCCATATTTGAAGGTTGCACACCTAAAAATATGACCTTTGCCGAGGGGAAAAGTTGAGATTTTGGCTAAAGCCATCTGACCAACTCAGAGTCCTTCTTGAAGAAAACATTTCTGATGCATCAGTTTGGTTTTCTTCAAGAAAAGACTCTAGCCCCTCTAGAGCCTTGAATATCAGTTTGATTTTCTTCAGGAAGATATGTCTTCAGAACTTAAAACAGTCAAAGTCCAAAGATTTCTCTTTAGACTCTGAACTGAGTTCTTCTGGAAAGGACACTGGCTTTGTTTCCATTGGTTTCTTCTTATGTTTTCTCCTATCTTGACTGACTCTCAGTGAAACTACCTTCTTCTTCTCTGAGCGTTTCATTTTTTCTCTCAAGAGATCTATCAATAACCTATGATTATTCTGTGTGAGTAAAATGACTAGGTATCTCTCTCCTTTTATAAGCAAAATTCAATGGCCGAATATTAAATGTGTTCAACCACTTCTGATTTGACGGCATTGAAAGTTGAATTTCTATTAATTGTTTATATTACCTTTTTGATAATGACAAAAGGGGGAGAAAGAATATTGGTAAATCAATTGTTGGAAGAAGCGAAATTACTTGGCTTTTTAGGGCCTTGTAGTGCTTTAGAGAGAGAACGTAGGAGAGTGGTCAAAATAGTAGCATGAGGTACATGCTTTGTATTGACAATCTGATCTTTGAGGATTTCAAAATATTGTACTAAAGAGCTCTGAACTGTTTTCAAATTTTTGTTCAAACTCTGAGCTATTTTCTTTGAAAAGATTTTTAAAGCTCTGAACTGTTTGAAAATATTTTGAACTCTGAAGCTGTTAATGATAACAATCAGAACCAAGTGTGTATGTATAAGTCTTTAAGCGCCTCTAATTCTATTTTGTCATTCAATTTAAATATTGCTTCAATTTAAATACTGCTTCATCTTGCATCTGCATTAAGGGCTTAATTTTCAAGGAGAATGCATTTATTAATTGAAGTTTATTATTCATAGTTAATTCTTGAGTAAGGGTGCAACTTTACTCAAAGATTATCACACTATGGAAAGAAGAAGCTTGCAAACCTTGTTCTTTACATAGTGAAATATGAATAATTTAAGTCATATAATAAAGTATTTCTGAAACTGATTAAAATTAACTATGGATACAAAATAGGGGGAGCTTACAAACCTAACCCTATGGGTTATCAGACTTAGGGGGAGCTTGCAAAACTCAGAAGCCTAATGTCAACATAGCTGATTTTTATCAACAACAATTGTATTTAATACTTGTGTTTGTCATCATCAAAAAGGGGGAGATTGTTGGAACAAAATATGTGTTAATACACACCCTTAAGTTTTGATGATAACAAAGTATTAAATGGACAATTGATGGTACTAATGTTTAAATTAAGTGCAGGAGAATTCAACATTTAATCAAGAGCACACTTAATTTAAACTCTGATGAAACCAATGGAAGTATGAATATTTAAGACTCTGAAAGAGTTCAGATGCTACAACGTGGTCAGAAGCTATACAAAGTTCAGAAGCTCAAAGTAGATCAGAACGTCTGAAAGCTGTTCAGGGACTCAGAGTAGTTCAGAAGCTCAAGGATGTTCAGAGGCCTACAAAGAGTTCAGAGGCTGTCTGATAGTCATAAGTCATTCAGAGGATGAAGGCGTTCAGAATCTGAATTACTAAAGACTATCAGAGGCTAACTATTCAAAGACCAATCAGACTCCAAGTTATCAAAGGTTCATCAAAAGTAAAGGGAATTCCCAGTCATCAGAGGGCTACATCAACTACAACTTATCAAGCCTGATGACTTGTTCTAAGGTCAACTAAAATGCAACGGTCACAAAGGATGTGATCCCTCTCTCTAGGAGCTAGTTGTACCTTATAACTATACCATTGGACAGACAGCAAAGGTGAAGCTTCTCTGCAAAGGAAGACGTGGCTTTACTCAACGGATCCTCATGTCTACAGCTGTCCAAGTTGCAACGGAAATTTCTCCAACGTCTCAATGTCTTTCTCAACTCATATAAATATGCCAAAGAAAGAATTGAAGACTAGCGCTCAACATTAGAAAAATCCCTCAAGAAAGTGAGCATTTGAATTGTAATAGATAAATCTCTCAAATGAAGTGAGCATAGAAACTAGCTTAGAGCCTCTGAAGATTATTATGTTTGTAATAAGTTTTAAGCTCTTAAGTTAGTAGTAAGTCTTCTGCTTAGTGTAGAAGCAAGTAAGTCTTCTGCTTAGTGTAGAAGCAAGAAAGTCTTCTGCTTAGTGTAGAAGCACGTAAGTCTCAGTCTTAGTGATTAGAGCAGTGAAGTCTTGAGCCTGAGTGCTTGAGCAAGGAAGTCTCTGATCTTGTGTGATCAGAGCAAGGAAGTCTCTCTGTCTTGTGTGACTTAGAGAAAGAAGTCTCAAGCTTGTGTGCTTGAGCAAGGAAGTCTTAAGCTTGTGTGCTTAAGCAAGGAAGTCTCTATATGTCTTGTGTGACTAAGAGCAGGAAGTCTTGAGCTTGTGTTCTTGAGCAACTATTGTAATCCGTGTGATTATAGTGGAACTCTCTTGGAAACAAGGGGCCTGAAGTACTCTCAATTTGTGAGGGGAACCAGTATAAATTGTTGTGTGTTCTTCTCTCTCTCACTCTCTCATTTACTCCTTCATCATTTATAACGCCATAAGTTAATTGTATGAATAATCCGCTGTGCTTTAAAGACTCTGAAAAGATTTTAAATATCTTGGAAAGTTTTTAAAATATTCAAAACACAATTCAACCCCCCTTCTTGTGTTTTCTCCACGCACCTTCAGCTTTTAGTGGAGGCGTGAGTGTACTCATCATGAGGATTATCATTTTCTAGTTTAGAGAATGATTAAAACTTTTAAGCCTTGTGTATAAGCTCCTTTGTAAATTTATGGAAAATCATTCTCAACCTTTCTCGTCTTGAGAAACTTTGGTAAGATAAAACTTTGAGTAGGTTTTGAAGATCTTCATCATATATATCATTTCCATTGATGTTAATTTGTAATAGTAAATCCTCAAAGCATGTAACAAAACTCAATGTGAGTTTCGACATAATAACATCAAATATAATCTTGTGTAGCTTATGATGCAAGTTTTTCCATCATGATTCTTCAATTATGTTCTTCATATTCTTCCTTGAACCTTTAATACTCATTTTGAACCTTTTGGTGATGAGGAAGAAAATTAACCATGAAATTCACTTTCTTGCTTGAATCTTCCAACGAAACCTCTTATGATTCAAACAACATCCTTTAAAAATCTTCATGAAACTTGTGATGCTATTGTTGTAATCATCTGATGCTACTCCAATTCTTTCATTGTTTGAGTATATAAAATGAACTTGTTGATGTGAGTGGTCTCTAGCTCGTCCACTTTTGTATATCTATCTTTCAACAAAAACTCAAGTGCAAACATCAGTAGATCACCATTCATAAAACATAACATTTATTCCATAAGGTTTGTTCTTATTAAAACATACTTCAAAATAATTTTGACCTCAACAAATTCAAGCAAATCGCTAAAAATTTTGTCAGTCCACCCATTCTTTGCCTTCAGATTAAACACCGCTGACAACTTTTAGGAGGAGAAAGATTTTCTTCAATAAACTGTAGAAATTCCATCACTCCTCGTTTGTACTCATCACTTACTCGATTAGCTCTCATCCAACTAAAGTATCGGTTCTGTACCCAATGGGAACGCAAGTTAATGATAATATATCCTAATGTTATTTTCTCTGAATCTACCGTTTTATCTATCACTACAATGATGATAAGACATAACATCATGTGATAATAATAAAAATTACTATCATATATTGTGTTAACTTTAAATGATATAAAAATAACAGATTTCAAATGAATCACTGAAACTTTACCACTATATACCAGACAAAAAAAAATTATATCAGACAGATTTTAAACAACAGATTTTAGATGAAATAAAAAAAATAACTGAAACTTTAAACAACAGATTTCCACTATACCAAACAAAAAAAAAAACTGAAACATATAAAAAATTGAGAAAAAAAAAAAACAGATTCTTAAATGAACAACATATTCTATAAAAATTGAAACATAAACAAAAGATTCTTAAATGAACTAAAAAAAAAAAAATTGAGAATGGAATCAGTACATGTTTGTGTTTTCAGTTGGAGGGAGATGAACGAGCTGAGAGAAGCTTTGATATGTTTCCCTGAGCTTCGATTTGGAGGTTACGGTTCGGCTTAGAACGAGTGTGAAAGAGATGGGGAGTTTGAGAGAACGAGTGTGTCAAAGAGAGGACGAGTTCGAGAGAATGAGTGTATGAGAGAGAGGACGAGTTCGAGTGAGAGGTTCGGTACGAGTGATTGAAAGGGAAATCGAGATCGTGAACGAAGATTCAATCTTGATTGAGAGGGAAATCGAAGATTCAGTCATGAGAGGGAAATCGAAATGGGTTAGGGTTCCTCCTCGTGAGATAGGTTTCAGACGCGGGTGAATTTTTTTATTTTTTGGTAAGTGAGTGAGAGGGTTTTGTTTGTTAGTTAATTGACATATTGTTTCTGTTTAAAAAAAATTACTTGAAGACATTTTACATTTGATGATAGATAGGATAGATATGCCCAGATGTAAACTTATTTTAGACAATTTTCACCATAATTACAGGATTGCCACCGCGTCCAATTTTGCATTTAGGAAATTATGGCCAGATGTAAAAAGTTGTGCCTATGTATTTTCCACCTTTGTAGGTGTTGAAACCAGATGTAAAGACTACTCCATAGTCATTTTCACATCTAACATCTCTTCTGCTAATGTAAACATGCTTAGTATTATGTCATATTTGTAGTAGTATCATATTGTTTATTTGACTTTCACACTAAAGTTAAAGTTAGATTATAGATTTTAATCTTTTGTTGTTCAGCATGACTAATATTAAATTAATATTAACACAATGCTTTGCTATGTGATATTTATATTAAATTAATATTAACACAATGCTTTGCTATGTGATATTTAGTTGATGTTTAACATTTGTTTTCCGAAATTTACTCTTCTATCTCCCACGTTTCTTTTATGCCCCCTAAACACGCAAAAAAATTTGATAAATAGAACCCGGGATTTTTTTAGTGTAAATTTTACACTAAAACAAACTTCGGTAAATACAAGACGAAATTTTTTGCATGTTTAGGAATATATAAGAAACGTGGGCGGCCGAAAAAGTAAATTTCTTGTTTTCTTTATATAACTATGTGGAGACCCATTATTCTTTTTTTTCTCTATGAAAAATAATTTGTGGAGGCCCATAGTTAGTTATTTATTGTGCAGACTCACAATTTGGAAAAATTCTCTTCTCACCCCCATATGTCTTTTTCGCCCCCCACCCCGTAAAAAAGATCGAGGAATACGGCCCGAACTGTTTTCTAGTGTAAAATTTACAATGAAAAAAGTTCAAGTAATAGAACCCGGTTTTTTTTTTGCATGTTGAGGAGGGGTGAAAAAGACATGTGGGGGGTGGGAAGAGAAAAACATAGATAATGTCTATCTTTTTATTTTTTTTTATGTTTTCTTTTATAGATAGACAAAATGACAAGACATTGGGTACTCATGCACATAAAATAGAGGGACCAAAATTTGAACTCATATCATAACGTTCGACACTAGCAATTATGATATTTTTTCAGTTGAGTTAATATTTGTGGACTGTGTATCTTTTTATTTTCCTCACCAAAAAATTATTTTAATTTATTCTTGTATAATCAAATTTTTATTTGAGGATAAACAAAAAGGTTGTAGGATCCACCAACTTTTGATCACTATTATATAATTATGCGATGGTCCAAACGGAAGAAAATGCTTATTTGTCACGTCACTCTCTCACTTTCTCTGTTTCTTTTGTTGAATATGTAGTTGTGTTATCGGAGTTTGTTTGAAATCTCACATTGCTTAGATTCCCGAGAAGTGAAGTGTATAAATATGTGAGGGCAACTGCATCCAATGAGCTAACTTTTGAGATGAGATTCAAGCAAATTTAGCATGGTATCGGAGTCGGGCTAAAGACTGCAATGTAGACATCTGACACAGGCCTATGTTAGGCGTGAGAGTGGGTGTTGAATATATAGTTGTATTGTCGGAGTTTGTTTGAAGTCTCACATTGCATATATTCTCGGAAGATAGAAAAATGAAATTATGACATTTTATAAGAATTTATTATAAAATATATTTAATCATATTTCAGAAGAAGAAAAAAAGTAGGTGAATCAAATTTCAGATGATCTACGGTACAAACTTTAGGGAACATGTTGATTGATAAAGTTATTTATAAATTAGTACTTCGTTTCCTTACTTATTGTTGAACTAAACTTAACAAATAATGAATCCTTCTTCAAATTCACATTGAAACTCTCACTTGCCCCTCTGTTTCTTCATAGATAAGTTTATTTAATCTTTTTTTTGCTGGGAATTTCCATTGCTACCTTTGATATGTCCTCAAAAGCTCTTACCATGCACAACTTGAACTTCTGTTCATCAATAAAGCCTTTATGTGTTTTCAAAGTAATTCTTAATGTTTTTGTATAGCTCATAACTGCAATATTTATACTCTGCAACAAAAAAGGATAGCATGTTAGTAAAATCACTAGTTACAGCCCGGATATAACTAACTAGCATTTTCTTATAAACATAATAAAATGAAGAGGTGCTTCAAATTAAAATAACTAGCATCGGCATTTTATTGTCCAGATACATATTTTATTCAATGAATTTAAAAATATATTTCTTACTTATATTTAAAATCGGAAAAAGTATTTAATTTGGAATATAAAGATAATAGTTACCTCGGGTCCTCCGGTCATTGCAAAATACAAGCCTTTTACGGGATGGTTTGCTAAAGCCATAGGCTCCACAGGTCCAATCAAGTTAGATATAACGACACTTGAATTTTTCAATGTACCATAGATATGTTTAGCAACAGCCTACAACACATGTTAATAGTTCAAGCATTTTCGTGTCACAAAACAAATAAAGGAATTGGGTAAGAACTTTTCCCACCCCAAATCCCTTCGGATGTACACGTCTATAAAAAGTAACTATTTTTTAGACGTGCACATCCGAAATTATGTATGATTTTAAAAAAATGTAGTGTTCGTAAAGTTGCTTCTAAAAACTAATTTACATAAATACCAACCTCATGTCCTCTTAATTTTAGCTCCATGTCCAAAAGCCATTCAATAAGATAAACAGTGAAAGTATTTCTCTTTCTCTTTATTATTTTTTGTGCCTTCCAAACAAATTCTAAGGGGTTAGATAGACCGGCTGTGCTTAACTTGGGGATAGATACATGTAAGAAAGAAATATGATTCCCCCAAGGAGATTTTGAATTTGACTTCATCATATCTTGAATTGATAGGTAATTTCCAATGTTCCTAGTACTAAGCAACACCAATCCTGTAGAGTTTGATGTTCTTGTCTTATTATCAATCTCTTGCATGTATAGCCTAATCCCATAGAAAATTATCCCAGTAATCACATCATTTATTGTCTGCAAAAGTTATAACTAATTTAGCTTAATTTGTTTATATATATATATATTACGACAGTTGAAAAACAAAAATAAATTAATGACCCAAACAAATTTTACACCACACTGCAGTATGGTGCTGCAACTGTAGAGATTATTAGATTTTAAAAGAGAATGCAGTTTTATCAACCATTATATGTAGAAAGTGAAATCTTCTCTCTAAATCTAATGGTTGATATAGTTGCAGCACTATACGGTTCCCAGCAGTCATTGGTCCACCCCCGCTTTCAGGACATCACGAGTTGTTCGATTAGATAGGTATTTTAAATTAAAATTTTAAAATAAAATCTACTTTTTATGAACTTTTAAATTAAGATCAAATGGTCGTAGATGTCCCGAATACGTGAGTGCGGATTCAATTTCGGCTATAGATGATTTAATTTCTAAATTGTGCACATATATAAATTAACCTTACCACTCCAAGCTTAGATTTGATAGTTTTGATTTCATCAAGAGAGAAAGATAGGTTTGATAGTACACAAGGTTGAAACTCTAGACCTTCCTCATCATTCCATATAGGTGTTTTGTCATCTTTAACTATTGAACTTTTGACTACACTCCAACCAAAATCAAAGAAGGAATTGAAAAAGGACAATATAGTTGAAGGAAACTTCTTCAAAAAGCCATTTTTAGAAGGTAACAATTGTGATGATTTACGGTTAGGAAAAGACAAAGGGATAGAAGGGTTATCAGCTCTTTGAAGACAAGAAAGAAGAGCACCCATGAGAGAATAACCATCACCAAGTGCATGATGAAGTTTGAATATTAAAGTGCCTTCAGCATTATTTGTTGGATATTTAATCAAATGGATTTCCCAAAGGGGTTTGTCTTGTGGTGTCCTTTCCATTAATATCTTTGACACATAATCATCAAAATATTGATCATATAGTTCATCATTTGATTCATTTTTGGGGAATATTGGAACCTTTATATGATCCTTAGGATCCACCTCTACTTTTTTCCATTTCATTTTCCCATCTTTGTCTTTCACCTACATATATACAAGTACTACAAGTTAATATATTTATCATATGAAAAACTTGTAAAGAGAAAATAAACATAACATATATAAAAAAAATGTACCATTATGGAGGAGAAGCGTGGATTAACAGGTAAGAAGACATGTTGGAACAAATACATAGTTTGAGAGTCATCAATTGGAATTTCTGATTCCAAAAATCCAAAAACATATGAACATAGAAATGGGGTGTTGAAGTATTGTCCACTTGGACTTACTGGCTGTGTTACATCTTCTAAGTTGTCCATTGATTATACTATGCACTGTTTTAGGAGGTAGAGATTCTAATTAACTTGTGAATATATAAAGATTGAATACTTTGGCTCTAGGTACTTAAAGCAGCGGATAAGTTTTTCTTCTTTTTTTTTTCCATACGTCGTAGCTCAACGGGCAAAAATATCGAAATTGTTAGGCTGAACGTAAAAAAAGTTTATTTTCTTTTTAATAAGTTAAATTAGTTCGTCCAAATTGGCACCGGAGATAATCGAATCTGAGACATTAAGGAGAAGTACACCCTCAGGTCCCAAGTCAATACCATCGGACCAACCCAAGTGGATTCAGCCGATAAGTTTATTGTTGTGAACTATTAAGGTATTTTTTTTAAGTATCTCACAATAATTTGAGATATTTACCCAACAACTAAATGAGAACAAGATATATGTATGTGAAATATATAAAAGTTAGTTACAAGTTATAGTTGTGGGTACTAAGTGCAATTCTATTGATGTGGCTTGTTTTTATTGATTGTTGAGTAAATACAACCAAATTATTAAGAGCATCTCCAAAAGTGATACTGCATTGGGTATCATACAATAATAACAAATGGTCCCTACAATGCAACGTAATATTTATGCAACTCATACATATTTTGCTCCAATGGTGATACCACTTTGAGTATCGTACATTAATAACAAGTGGTCCCTTCTATTTTTATTTTTTTAACTTTGTCTAAATAAAAATAAAAATTTGTTTAATTTTTATTATAGACTAGCGGGCCAGACACGCGTTCCGCGCCTACCTGTGTCTAACTTATGTCAAAAAAAAAATAAAGACATGCCCCTATGGTAAGTTTGTTAATAAAAGATTTTTGTTGTTAAATGCGCACATTTTCACTTTGGACAAAAAAACCCTTGACATTTTGTTATTTTACACTAAAAAATTGAGGGTTAATTATGTAAATTTTATTAAATGGTGTGCAACCATTTGCTAATTTACACCCACATAATTATAAATATATGTGTTCTGTAGAACACTCAAAGGGGTGTGAAAAGTAATGATTTGGACCGTCGTAGTGATAATCACAGTACTATAGTCTTTTCTGGAAAGAAAATCTGATCTATTCTTCATCAATGTTACAGGTATTTATAGGGCGTATGTGGGGAGCTCGTCCCGCCTTTTCTTGCTTGTTGACCAATCCCACGTTCCCTCTATACAATTGACCACATGCCTATTTGCAAGGTGATCATGGGAGACGTGGTCTGAATATGGTAGTTCTTCTCTGATTATCCCCCTATTCTTTTGGAGGAGATGATAAGTGTATAAGATCATGGCAGTTATATTTGGAAAGTGTCGAGATCGTGGGTGTCGTGGGCGTCTCGCCCTTAAGACTGGATCTCGCCGGATATGGGGGTCTCGCCCTGTCGGTCTCGCCTTTAGTGCTAAACTGGGCTGGATACTTGGCATAATTATTGGGCCGTTGTACAAATCCATTATTAATGTTTGGGATTTTGCTGACTGCACCCTCTGTATTTACTACCAGTCCAATATGCAACCTAAATAAACAACCTAGGAAATTAAAAAAGACAACTTGATACAATCCAAACACAAATTTATAAATTACATAATTTTGGTTTTTAAACAAAACATTGTGCATTATATTTCTTTCTTCGTCTTTTTTTCATAGTACTGGTGTCTTATTATATATATATATATACGATTTGTTTTCTAGGCATGAATTCACAATGTAATAACATTTTCTTATTTAATAAAATTTATACAGTAACTCCAAATAATAATTTATCTTTAACAAAAGTAAAAAATAAATAAATTAAGTGTCTGATCACATGTTTGTGTTCATATGGCTTGTTTCATGTTTTTTATTTCTGAACGAATTTGTTTCATGTTTAAAATTGTCTCTTTGAAACATTAAATGTGTTTACAAATAAGTGGGTGTAAATTAGCATGTTGGATGTACATAATTTAATCAAAGTTACAAAACTAACCCTCAATTCACTACTTTTAAATATCAAAGATGAAGGATATTTTGGTCCAAAGTGAAAAGGTGTGTATTGCTAATTTACACCTTAATGTTTTTAGATGGTTGTAAATTAGCAAACCCCTATATATATATATATATATATATATATATATATATATATATATATATATATATGTGGGGGTTAGGATCAAATGACACTAAGGTGTCAAATTTTATTTGACACCAAATTTCATCCACGCATTTAATTTAATCCAAAGGTTTAAAACCATCACCACAATAATTAATGAATACCAATATCTCCTAATTAAACACAAATATTTATCATAATAAATTCATAATAAAATATTCTCTATTTATTTTTCCAACTTTTTTTTTTGCTCATTAACATGACAAATTCATATTTTTATTTATATAATGAAAAATCATGGCATTCAATAAAAAAATTAAAAATCATGGCAAAATTTAATTTTATGCGGTTGTGTTCTGCCACACATGATAAAATGTATAACTATTTTTATACTTTATACTATTTCTTAAGCAATATATTATAAGAAGTTAACATGATTGATAGTTTTAATTAAATATATATTTATTTTTTGTATAAAAAACAATATTTTATACTATTTACAAAAAAACAATGGGAATTTGTACCAAAAAATAAAAATAGGAAAACCCTTGAATAAATAAAAAAAGGAAACTAAATAATTATTAAAAAAAATTGGAAACTAAATAGGAAATGTTTGATTATGAATTTATTTTTATAAAGACTTTTTTTTTAATTAGGTGATATTGGTGTACATTAATTGTTGTGGTGGTAATTTTAAACCCTTGGATTAAATAAAATGGATGAATGAGATTTGGTGTCAAATAAATTTTGACACCTTAGTGTCATTTGATCCTAACTCATATATATAGAAGCTAATAATAATAATGTTGATTTATGTACCAAAAAAAAAATTAGTAACATTAAATTGATGATACGGTACATATCATCAATTTTGATACCCTCTATGCCACGTCATGAAACTTCAACGATAAAAAAATTAAGGTACATATCATTAACCTATGAAACTTTCTTAGATACTCTTATTGGAGATGCTCTAAGAGATTGAATAGGCATCACCGCTAATTAATGATGATTGCAACCCTTACACTGGAGATAAGGTTTAAAAATATTTTATCTAGAGATAATTTTCATTTCATAAATCAATCTTGTAACTATTTTAAAGATAAAATAGTGTCATTGAATGTGTCTCTGAATTTGCTTGTAGAATGTTATAGTACAGTTACCGACAAAAGACAATTTGATTCAGCATGGTGTAACTCTTGTGACTGGGGTGCTTTGCTACAGATTGTGGAGTTGATGAAAGATCTGAATCACTTGATATTAGGTTGTACCGAGGTCCAAGGTTTTTAGAGTAAAATTGTAAAGGGATAAATATGTTTTTGGTCCCTATAAATATTTCAAGTTTTGTTTTTAGTCCCTCTAAAAATTTTCATCTACTTTTAGTCCTACAAAAGTTTTCAATTAACACTTTTAGTCCCTGCTTCTAAATCAACTTA
This sequence comes from Trifolium subterraneum, assembly GCA_951799995.1. Classification (NCBI taxonomy): domain Eukaryota; kingdom Viridiplantae; phylum Streptophyta; class Magnoliopsida; order Fabales; family Fabaceae; genus Trifolium; species Trifolium subterraneum. Next base: position 35,732,809 of record OX637461.1, read on the forward strand.
TGTATAAACTTCATATTTTTTATTGAATTTTTTTATGAATGTTTAAAATATTATAATAATCTCTCCCAATTTTTTTTTGAATTTTTTTAACAAAGTATAAATTAAATATAAATTTTTATATTTTTTGGGCTTAAAAATTCATATTTAATTCATGTTTTGTTAAAAAAATCAATTTTTTTTGTGTGAGTGATTGTTAAAATATTCTACACTTTTCTTGAAAATTTCATTAAAAATTATGAAGTCTACACATAAGTTGATTTAAAAGTAGCGACTAAAAGTGTTAATTGAAAATTTTTGAGGGACTAAAAGTAGAAGAAAAATTTTATAGGGACTAAAAATAAAACTTAAAATATTTATAGGGACCAAAAACATATTTATCCCAATTGTAAATTGGTTGGGTATTTATGGCCCTATTCTTATCGTTATTATGGAGCACGCGGCTCAATTTTGTAATGTTTTTCATTTAATTTGGAAAGAAAGAAACAGTAGAGTGTTTGCTCTACAAAAACACTTCTATAGAAGCACCAATAAATAAAGTTAAAGTCTTATCATGGTGGTGGTTGAAGTCATGGGAAGAATAAATTTAATTATATATTGCATTCCTGGTTCACTAATCATTTGGCTTGTTTAGAAATTAAAAATATGTATTTTGTTGATTGAGGTGTTTGACGGGTTCTTTAATGTATGCGAAATTGCCAAAGTGACATAATTTAACACAAAACCTATTTGTAAAAAAAAAATAAACACAAAAAGAAAGTAAAAAACTAGGATAATTGTGAATACACCAATACTTAACAAGAGTAATTCAGTAAAAACACATCTCTCTCAACTCTCATATTTATACAATTTTTTTTATCTGTAAGAATAATTAAATAAATCATTCATTATAAAACTGAAAAAGTATTAATAATATAGAGATGGGTCGTTCACCAAAAAAATATATGAGAGATGGGTTGTCTTTAAAAGAGATGGATCATGTGGTCTAGTGTTTAAAGATGCCAACTGCCAACAAGAATTTGTATAAATTATTTAAATAACTTTATCTATTTTGAATTGGAAATGTCAAGTGTTTGAAACAAGATAAATTTATCTATCTTGATTTTATTTTATACATTTTCTTAAGTTACGAATTTTATAATAAAAATTCATCGAAAGCAAAATAGTACTAACTAAAAAAAGAGCAAAATAGTTCATAAAATTGAATCAGTCCAGATTCAAGTTTTAGTATAAAAATTTAATATCTACCTAAAATTTTCCAGACCATTTTTAGTAAAAAAAAAAATGTTTGATTCGATGAAATTTCCATCGGTTTGATTTAGTTCAATTTTTAGCATTTTTCAAATATGAAACTAAACCAAACTAACCGGTTTACTTCGATCTTTAGGTTTTCGATGTATTCCTTGCTATCAATTTTTCAAACTATTATTTTTCATATGATATTTATCTTCCAAACAACTTTGAATTAAATAAATTTATACAATATACTAAATAAACTAACATAATTTATTTTCTTATTTTATTAGACAATATTTTATAATAAAAAATCAAAAAAAAAAAAAACTAACCTGTTTCAGTTTTCATGGTGGAAAAAAATCATTTTCCCAATTTTGTACATTTCTTCATTGTGTTGGGTTACCGCGGGACAGTCGGTGATCATCCGTATTGAGTTCAAGAACAACTCTACAAGTGAGTTGGACACCACACTTTAACTCAAAAATTTATGGTGTTAGGTTTATGGGTCTTCTCACTTATAAAGTGTTCAACCTTCACTTATCTAAGCAATGTGGGACTTAACACTCACACTTGCTACAACAATCTCCCCCTCAAGTGTGAGTCCATCCATACCAGGATATGCTCCCCCTCAAGCGGAAGCTTTCTTTATAAAGTGTTCAACCTTCACCTAACCACATTTGTCAGAAAGACTTTCGATACAAGGAGTCGGTCGAACCCTCCGTCGAACCATCGGCTCTGATACCATTGTTGGGTTACGAGGGGGCTGTCGGAGGATCATCCACATTGGGTTCAAGAACAATTCTACAAGACACCACACTATAACTCAAAACCTAGGTTTTGGGTTACAGTGTGGTGTCCAACTCACTTGTAGAGTTATTCTTAATGATTCCCAGACTGTCCCTCATGATGACCCAACACATTGAGGCCGTACTTGTTTGATCATAAACCAGTTATTTTTTATTTTGAAAGGATAAACAAGTTATTTTTGACAATGTGTTTCTCATTAGAGAAATCAAGCCAAATAATCTGATCCATGTAAAAAGAGAAGGAAAAAAAGTTATTTTTGACAATTATAATGATGCCATTTAATTCCAACAACCAACACTGCAACAGCGCAAGCCTAGAAGCTTGGAGATGATAGTAATTGACGTCTACTAATGTCCTTTTTATATGAAAACGTTTGTAAATATTTCCTGTTGGATTGTGATTTATGTTGTTATAGTTACAAAGTTTTCAACACCATTTAATGATCACAAAATGAATGTCACTACTTAACAACGAAAGGCTTACATGCAAGGGAAATTAAGTGAAATTTGATAACAATGCCTTTTGGTTCGTTGGTGGTTATGTATCAATATTAAGTGTTGTCGTTATCGCAGGATTGGACTAATTAGATGAATGAAAGAAAATAACAACAAATGTCTGGTTATATAAAGAGTATGAATAAATATAAAAATGTTGGGGACATTTATTATCACCATGTATATTGACATAAACGTGTCACAAGGTGGGATAATCACCTTCAAGTATAAAAAGATATACGTAACGTGGGTAATGTCTTGATTTACTCAAGCACTACTTTAAATTCCATGGTGACAAAAATTAATTTTATAAAATTGTATTCTAAAAATGAATTAGAAATAATTTGTAGGCAAAAACTATCTCTTCTAAAAAACAACCCAAACATAATAAAATCAATTTTTTTCTTCAAACGTGAAACATATTTTTTTTTGGCTTTCATCAAATGTTTAATGTGGATTGGGGTCAATTCTGACATCAAGTAGTTCCAACCCCTCCAGAACACAGTTGTGGAGAATCGAACGATGATCTTCTTTACCAAATTCAACGTCAATCACCACTGAGACAACTAATTATTATACATATTAAAATTTTGTTACAAAACGTACATTCTTAGATCTTAACGGCAAATGATTCATTCTGGCCTATTTCACTAAAAATTACATACCATGTACAATTTTTAATTGCCGTTAAAAAAAAGGGTACAATTTTCAATTACTCTTTTACATGAAGTATAAAAAATTACCTCTGAATTCTCATTTTTCTATTGCTAGGACATCAAACACGTAATTAGTTCAGGAAATGGTGATTTAAATGAATTAAGCCTAATAATAGTATTGTGTTGGGCACAAGGGGTATCTTGAAAAATATTCTAGACTAATAGAAACCGACACCAAAGAGAAAAAGATTACACAATACAAATACTTTATTGATAATAATTCTGGAGAATGATTCTAAATCAAAATATTACACATAGACACATTACAATAATTATAGGAAATAATATTGGATAACAAGACACAAATACATCAAGATTCGAGAGCTTGGCCAGAGTTTGGGTCTCTCCCACTAACCGACCACTTAATAACTTTCTGATGTCTCTATTTTGTTCGATCCCTTTCTTATTTATTCTTTTTTTTTTGTTGGCATTTGCTCTCTGGTTCCGGGGAAGGGGGCTCCGTAATCCAGAGTTCGGCCGCGAGGTTAAGAAAGTCTGGCCAAGAATCGAGCTCGGATTCTCCCGAACGATCCGTTCTAGAAAGAGCTCATTAACTTCTTATTTATTCTTCTTACAATAGAAAATACACAAAATAGAAAATAACTGCTCACAATAACTACTAATTAATAATTACTAACTGCCCAAAACAACTGCCAATTGACACAAAAACTGACTATCTAACATAGACATCTATCACACCTTACAGGTCAATTTTATAGTATTAAGTTAGACTCAATCCAAACTCTAAGATCTCGCATTCCTGCTTTGATTCTTCCCTCAAGAATTATGTGTCAAAGAAAAACTCAGCACATAAATTTGGTTTAATTGATCCGAAGACATTCTGCAATGTATGTATTTTAATAGATATAATATATTACAAAAATTTCACATGTGAAAGTGCCATGGAATGCATGCTTATCAAAACAACCTCCATTTATTTTTTATGAACCGGAGATAACAAGACTACTGTATCAAATAAATAGTTCACACTGGCATCAATTTAAGGAATTGGAAAAGGTAGATTGATCAATTTAAATCCAAATTCTGCAACATAAGCCACAAAAACAATGAACAATAAGAAAGCATAGCATTACCAAATCCCATTCCCATGCTGAATCAAAACCGCCCTTTGAAACTTTCTAAAGAAACACCAGAAGAAAAGTTAGTCACTTTCATGCAACTGTATATATGAAACAGGATCTAAAATAACCAACTCTCTTTTGTACAAAGAACACTTAAAAGAGCAAGAATAAAAGGAAAATATTAGTATAACAATCTCCTCTTATATCGATTATCCATAACTTAATTGATCTAACTAAGGACCTGTTGTTATTATAAGAATACAATAAGTAGAATTTAGGTTTGACATATTCTAAGATTGGATTTGGCTAGTAAGATATGTAATGGACTAAATATCCAAGTTGGTGTCTTAAATTGTATCATTGTATCGACCTAGTCTTCCAGATTTTATCAATATTATAAAATGATCTTAAGCTTCATTATGTTAATCTAGTTCATCTTTCTATCTGAGACCATCCATCTTTGACATTAACATTCAACTTTAATTTCAAATTCATGCCTGATATTACCAATTCAACGTCATTATAGTCGTCTATATAATTACCAACACAGACAAACTTAATATTGATGATGTGGGGATTAGATTGATACAATAACAGTACTACAATTTCAATGACAAAATTGGCTATTCGTTGTCCATGTCAATTTTGAACATTGGCCAAATAGTAAAAATACAAATGATCATATCTTATGCCTATTTCTACAAATAAATAACCAAATAATATCATAATTGCTAGCATGAAGTTCATACCAAATTGCGATGAGCGAAATGGAAGGTGTGGTTCAAGTGATGTGACGAGGGGGAAATTGGCCTTTTTTGAGAAAGGATAGAGAGTATTCGGCAGCATCAATTAGGTCAGCAATGTTATGCAAAGACCGTTCATCAGAACCCACCCAAAACATTGAACGCACCTTCGTTTTCTTCGCAATTCTCGCAGCGAATGTCAGGGGCAAGGAAGGAGAATTCAGGCTTCGTAGTATCTGACGATATAACGACAAAACTCGACCCCGGTTCCTTTGCAAATCTTCTGCTGTTGCCCATATCAAACCCTTTGCCATCCTGCAACACACCAACGCATTGTTCACATAAAGTTAGATAGAAATTAAAAATACACAAGTCAGATTAATATTGAAAATATAGAACCTGAGTTTCTGAAAGTGAATCCCAAGTTACAATTACGAAGGAATCTATCAATGTAGTAAGTAGGTTTTAAATAGTGAGCCAGAACAATGTTCTAAAATCAAATCATGAATCAATCCGGCAAGACCACCTGTCATAGTTTAATTGGTTCAACCGATTGAATTGGGATACTAAATAAATAAAAGGTTTAAATATGATTTTGTCCCTGCAATTATAGTACTTTTTGTTTTAGTCCATACAAGTTTTTTCCGTTAGGATTCAGTTCCTGCAAATTCAAAAATCGTTGTTTATAGTCTATAACATCATACGTAGACCAATATAATCACGCCACATGGTGCCACGTATCAACATGATGACGCTAGGGACTAAAAGCAACAATTTATGAATTTGCATGAATCCAAACAAACCAACTTATAAGGACTAAAACCAAAAAATGTTATAATTGCATAGAATAAATTAATATTTAAATCTAAATAAAATAAAAAACATAGTGATCAACACCAAAGACACAATCTTCCCATGTTCACCATTTTCCACAATTACAAAAACCCATATTTAATAGTCAAAATCCTAAGCATCTTTAGCTATATCAAAACAAAAGAGAAACACTTCAAAGAAATCAGAACTGAAATGGATCTAAAACAAATCAAAGTTTCATTATGCTTTGCAACTCAGCTCCAATGGCAGACTAGCGATGAAGAAGACAAACCTAGAGAGGTGAACTGCAAAGGGCGTTACGGTGCGTGGCGGCCCAGACAGTAGTGGCGGCAAGTGAGGTGAAGAAAGAGAAGAGATTCTCTCTGTTTTGTGAAAAAGAAATTGGGAAAGGGAAAAGCAATTTGCACAGGCAACCACATTGGCCCATGCCTTCTTGTTGTTGAATGTTTCGTGCGATTGTATTAGTTCCTGAAACACAATTGGAGGTAGAGTTTACAACCTATGCCAAGTCATCCTAACACAAGTGTGCAAATAGACATAGATAATCAAGAAGGCATGGGCCAATGTGGTTGAAGGTAGGGTGCCAAAAGAAAAATTAGGCTGACATAATGCAGTAATCCCAACACACTAGATCAATACTCCACAAGGCTTGACTCTACCAACTAAAACAGACATTAAAAAAAAAAAAAAAAAGCTGCAAAACATATATCAGTGAAGTGTTAATTGGTTTATTTAAAATTGGAGTTGTTATAAACTCCTATAACAGCAAAATCCTTTCAACTAACTAAAAAACCTCACCATTCATTATATTTCTACTGCTTGAACAAAAATATGAAATTTAACAACAAACAACAATCGGAACAACATAAAAACGAATACAAATATATCTGATTCCTAAACAACACTAGTCGCATCACATTGGCACGATCTCTGTGGATACGAACTCATTCATTTGAGAATTATTACTTGACGATAGACTGATGCACTTGTCAGACTGTCAGACTGATGTATAACAGAATAAGAAAGGAAGAGAGCAACATAAATCTGGAATTTAACAACTAACAACAAAGAAACAACAAGCTCTCTAACAATATAGCAACAAATAGTCGAACAACAACAACATTCAACAATAACAAAATAAAACAATGAATAACAAAATAAAACAATGAATAAAGAGGAGTGAACAAGAAGATTGCACAAAACAAAATAAAACAAATCGTTTAGGTTACGTGGCAGATATTTGGGCTGGGCTTTGTGTCTACCTATAGTTAGCCCAAATAGTTAACAATCGTTTAGGTTACTATTAGCACCCCCCAAAACCACACCACGTATATAATTAGTTTTCGAAATTGATTTCATGAGACTGGTTATCATTTATTATTTTTTTAGTAAATCAAAGGTATCAATTCCGAGATAATTGAGATTCATTCTAAGATTTTTCATGTGAGATGTGTTGGAAGAAACAAGAGTTGGAGATATCATGGTGTTAAGCATGGAAGATATGCTTCGACTAATCCAGGAAAAATAAGTTTTGGTGCATAATATTATGGAAGATATCCATGGAAGATATGTTGGAACCCGACCTGCGAGATTGAATAATTTTCTCTAAGAATTACTCGCTTGACACTACAGGAGGTTACACCTTCACATTTGCAAGTTGAAGAAGTTATGCGAGAATTGGTCAATGAGGATGAAGACAAACCCTAAGCAAAGTTCAAATCCACTTAAAATCAAATCAGAAAGAACAAAATCTAAACAGACACAACATTAAATCAGAAAAATCAAAACCCTAAGCAAAGTTAAAATCGACTTGAAATCAAATCTTTAATCTTAAACATATACTAAAAATCACATGAACAGTACAAAAAATCAGTTGAAGCATCAAATCAACTTGATAATAGCATAATTGATACCAAAAAATGAACCAGATAATAGCATAATCGATAGAACTACATACCGCAATCAATTGCTTTTTGAAATTGACTTGAAAAACGCTCATTCACGAGAGAAATTTGTGGAAATAGTGAATTGCAGGAAATAATCAAAGTGGAAAAATTGTAGAAATAAAAACTGTGGAAATAATTTTGGTCCCAACGTGAATAGAAGTCAGCAATTAAAGAAAAAAAATTAAAGAAACAATCAATTAAAGAAACAAATCATTTATCAAAAAAGAATTAAAGAAACAAATCAAAATTTCTCGAAACAAATTTTTCAAAAACCTAGAAAAATTATAGAAACAAAGATGGCAAAGAAATATAAGCAAATCAAATCTTGCAATACTTCAGATTTCATAATATAACAATACTTCAAACCCTAATAAAATTAAAATCAAAGATTTGGGGGTTTTTACCTTTTGAACGGAAGAGAACGTTGCCTCACTTGTGCGACAAAAAAGGAGACAAGAGGTAATAAGATTATGCTGGTAAATGATTCAGAGTGAATATGGAGAGAAGAGGGAAAAATGAGAGTATGGTGAAGGGTTGATTTTGATCGATTGAGAGATGAGAGAGTGAGAGACTGAGGCGGATGAGATCAATCAGACGCCCCAGATGCGTTCTGATGCTTTATATCTGGCATGTCCGATCAATCAAACGGACCCAATCCTTCCCTTTCTTTTCTGTTTGTTTAGTTTGACCACACTTAGCTTGTTTGGGCCAAACGGCTGGACCCATTTGCTTTCTACTATGAGCGCCCCCATTTTACAGTTTGCACCCCCTTCCTTTTAGGTGAGATTGAAGGATCGGAATTATAAAATTCAAAATTTTCTATTAATCATACATAACACATGACAATATATATAGTTGAAACTTGTATATATTCTTGTAAGTTTTATATAAAAATAGTTTTGTATAAGTTTTATTCTTGTAAGTTTTATTTAGTAATATTTAATTTTATTATTAAATATTTCGTTTTTTCTTTTAAGTTTTATATAAAATATTAAGTTTTATACTTCCTCCGTTCTTTTTTACTAGTCTTTTTAGCCTAAACTCTTCCATCAAGATTGTGGATTATTAAAGTCATTTTTTCCATTTTAGGTCTATACATTCGGATCATCAAAATTCTTTTTCTCATTTGTTTGTTAGTCCAATTAGGTGATATTGAACGGTTGGATTGATAAAATTCGAAATTTCCTATTAAAACCGGTAGTTTTAGTCAAACTTTGTGACCCTTTCATTGAAACTAGGTTCTGACGAGATTGTTATTACAATAAGTCTATACATTCGGAATCCGATCATCAAAAATTTTTTTCTCATTTGTTTGTCAGTCCAATTAGGTGATATTGAACGGTCGGATTGATAAATTTCCAATTAAAACCGGTATTTTAGTCAAACTTTGTGACTCTTTCATTGAAACTAGGTTCCGACGAGACTGTTATTACGACATGCCTATATATTCGGAGTTCGATCATCAAAATTATTTTTCTCATTTGTTTGTTAGTCCAATTAGGTGACATTGAACGGTCGAATTGATAAAATTCAAAATCTCCAGACGAAATCGGTAGTTTTAGTCAAACTTTGTGACCATTTCATTGAAACTAGGTTTTCGACGAGACTGATATTACGATGTGTCTTTACATTCGGAGTTCGATCATCAAAATTATTTTTCTCATTTGTTTGTTAGTCCTATTAGGTGATATTGGAAGGTCGAATTGATAAAATTCGAAATTTCCTATTAAAATCGATAGTTTTTATCATGCTAACTAATTTTAATCATACATAATACATAATTTTTTTTATTATAAAAACATAACAATATTTTAATTATATATAAAAACCAAACGTGAATTTATAAACTATGAAAAAAATTAAATATGACATATAAAAAATTATAATATTTTATTACTGAAAGAATTACTATATATGTATTGTTGAAACATGTATATATTCTTGTAACTTTTATATAAAATATTTAGTTTGATATATGTTTTATTCTTGTAAGTTTTATTTAGTAATATTTAATTGTATTACTAAATTTTTCGATTTTTTTTTAAGTTGGATATAAAATATTAAGTTTTATATTCCCTCCGTTCTTTTTTACTTGTCGTTTTAGCCTAAACTCTTCCATCAAATTAGTGGATTATTAAAGTCATTATTTCCATTTTAATAAAAAGATGTTATATTAAACAAATTTGATACAATTTTTTTTCTTCCTAAAACGACAAGTAAAAAAGAACCGAGGGAATATAAATTTTATATAATACAAAAAATTATTTAAAAATTAAAATTTAATAATAACAAAAGAATATACTAACTAATTTTATTCTATTAAGATGAATCTAAATATAAAAATTAATTTTGTATTATATAAAACTTATATTATTTAGATTCATCTTTTTTTTTGACTAAAAATAAAGATATTCATTCATTCAAATTGATAGAGTATATCGATGTAATACAAATTCAAATTCGCTAAAAACAAAAAGGATGAGTCTGCAAACAAACTCACAGCATCCATGTTAATAGCATAAAACAGCAAATTACATAAGCCTACAAACATGACTATATTGAAGTGTCTGGAATGTCCATGCCTCCAGATCTGTAGCGTTGATGACACAAAAGTCGACATCGGATGAATTTGCACTTGATCGGATCTAATCCTTTGACCTGAAACAAATGAACACCGCACAAAGACGGGACAACAAAATACACCGCACAAAGACGGGACAACAAAATACACCGCACAGAAGCGGGACAACAAATAACACAAAACCAAAACAAATATGTGAAAAATCACACTTATTTAATAACGAGAAAGAAAAAACAATTTGGAGGGGTGATTTTAGGTTTTGACTTGACCTAAAATCACCCCTCTTAGATAAACTAAGAAGAAGAAGAAGAAAAAAAGGTGACGGCTAGGGTTAGAACTTAGGAGAGGAGAGAAAAAAAGATTCATCTTATACAAATATAATACCAAATATTTTATTTTTTAGGAATTTTTATATAAAATAAAAATCTACAAAGAAAAAAGGCAAAAAAAATCCTAGAAAAAAAATTATTAAAAAAAGTGCAGTTTAGCGGCGCCAAAAGCCGACGCAAAACATATGTCCGTAGGCTTTGCGGCGGTTATTTTCACTTTGCGGCAGTTTTTATTTTCACTTTCCCGCTTCTTTTTTGCGGCGGTTTATAACTGCAATCTCTCAAAAACCGCCGCAAATATTATTATTATTTTTTTTAAAAATTCTGGGCAACTTTGCATCGGATTTGCCCGTCGGAAACCTCTCCGTGGGCTAAAGGCCGCCGGTAAGTTTGGCCACTAATATGTGAAATCCTTGTAGTGATATATCAGCATCAGATGAAGATATGGTTTTGAAAAGGCTATCTATTACCTTGGTTGAGTGTTAAATGATGTTGAAACTGTTGGAACGAAATGAGTTTTAAATATAAAACACCCTAAGTTTTGATGATAACAATGTATTAAATGGACAATTGGTATTACTAATGAATGATCTAGTGTGCAGGAACAAAGTAAAAATGTCATCCACGTAGATCATCATTTGAGCATCTGAAGGACACAGTCTGAAGTGTTAAGGTTTTGAAAAGCTAGAAGCTTCAGAGCCTCTGAAGAAGTCCTCAGAGGGCAAAGAAAGAAACACAGTCTGAAGCTTGCGTACATCTTCAGAAGATCAAAGAAATGATATCATCAGATTCTGAAGAACACTCTCTGAAGGAAGACAGCTCATAACTAATGCAATAGTACAACGGTCTTGTCAAATAGTACAACCGTCTTGTCAACAAAAAGAAGAGTGTACAACCAACGGTTCTTTTCTCAACGTCTTTATACCTAGAGTATAAAAGAAGACATCCTGATAGAGAGAAGATTACTGGAAGATCATCTGAACTCAGAGAAAGATTCAAATTGTATTCAAGCTGTAAACTGTTGTTATTCTTTCTTGTGTAATCGTCTAAGTAAAATATCTTTTGGTATTATAGACTCTGAACTTAGTGTTTAGAGAGTCTTTCTTAGAACTTTCAGTCCTACTTAATCTGTGTATTAAGTTAGTTTGTAAAGTCTCTTGTCTTGTGTGACTTGAGCAAGGAAGTCTTAAGCTTGTGTGCTTAAGCAAGGAAGTCTCTGATCTTGTGTGATTAGAGCAAGGAAGTCTCTTTGTCTTGTGTGACTTAGAGCAAGGAAGTCTCTTGCTTGTGTGCTTGAGCATTAGTTGTGTAATCTTTGTGATTATAGTAAAATCCCTTGGAAGTGCAAGGGGACTGGACTACTCTCGTTTTGTGAGAGGAACCATTATAAAATTTCTGTGTGTGTTTTCTCTCTCTCTCTCTCTTTGTCTCATTTGCGTTTTGTGTTTTGTCTAGTTTCTCATATCCGCTACATTTCAATCTACTTTCAGGTAAAAGAATTAATTTGTCAAAACACAATTCAACCCCCCTTCTTGTGTTTTTCACCTTCAATTGGTATCAGGAGCTCTGGTTCTGTTTTTTAATCACTTCACAGTGAGACAGTAAAAGATCTTTGAAAAACACTGTATGTCTGGGGAAGCCACATCTATGCCTATACCTACGTATACTGCTTCAGATCTATCTCAAGTTCAATACACCTACGACAACATGACTTCTACCTCTTCAGCATCTAATCATGATTCCAGCAATAAAAAGGTTCCAATCTTTAGTGGTGATGCTCTAAGATTTGAATGGTGGAAAGATAGCATTTACCACTATGTCAATGGAATTGATGATGAGCTTTGGGACCTGATAGAAGAAGGAGTACCTATTGATGGAATAGGTCCTGATGGTAAGATTACTATAGCTCAGAAAAGAGCTCTATCTGCTGAGAACAAGAAGATGTTTTCTAAACACAACAAAGTCAAACAAATCATGATGTTAGCAATATCTCATGATGAATATACCAAAATAATGGATAGATCTACAACTAAAGTTATGTATGACTCTCTCTGCTCAAACTATGATGGCAATAGGCAAGTTCAGAATGCCAAAGCAAGACTACTGGTTCAGCAGTATGAGCTTTTTACCATGAAACCTGATGAAGACATTGAGACCATGTTTTCTAGATTTCAGACTCTGGTGTCTAACCTCAGGATTCTGAAGAAAAGTTATACAACCTCTGATCATGTGTGGAAGATCCTGAACAGCTTGACTGACAAATGGAGACCTAAGGTCACAGCTATTGAGGAAGCTAAGGATCTTGAGACAATCTCTCTTGAATCACTCATCAGCAATCTCAAGAGCCATGAGATGGTATTGAATGCTGATGCAGTGAAGAAGAAGGAAAGATCAGTAGTCTTAACTTCAACCAAGAAATCTTCAAAAGCCTTCAAGGCTAAAACTCTGGAGTTTGAGGAGGAGTCTTCTTCAGATGATCAAGAAGAAGAAGAAGATGAAGAATTTGCCATGTTCACCAAAAACTTTCAAAAATGGGCAAGGATGAGCAAGAGTCATAAAGGAAATAGTTCAAGGAATACTCCCAGTAGAGAAGAGAAGAATTGCTTCAAGTGTAACAAACCAGGACATTTCATTGCTGAATGTCCTGAGGCATCATTAAAGGACAAGAACAAGAAGTTCAGTAGCAAGAGAGAGAGAGCTACAAGAGGAGATTCAAGAAGAGCTTAATGGCAACGTTTGAAGACCTGGAAACATCCTCATACAGTGATGATGAAGAAGCAAATATGGCTCTGATGGCTACAACTGATGGAAACTCTGAAAGATCAGACTCTGAAGAATCTGAATAGGTATTTTTAAATTATTCTAAAGAACAACTCTTAACCTATCTTGGTATGTCTTTAAGCAAGTTTGCTGAATCATCCTCTAAACTAAAACTTTTAAAAACACAAAAGGATGAGTTAGCAAAGAAAACTGAACATTTTCAAGCTCTATATAAAAATTCTTTAATCAAAATTGAAGAACTTGAAAATGGGTGCACAAGATGTAACAAACCTACTGATGAGCATGAGGTTGCTCTTCAGGAATTTGTTCATCAGAACGTCAACAAAAGTAAAATGGCGTCTATGATTTATAACGTTTGTAAAAATGTAGCTTAAGGTATTGGTTACTCATATGGTAAATCATATGGGAAACAAAATCTTATATTTGTTTAAATAATATTCCTGATAATCTTTATTCAACCTTTGTGCCTGAGAAAAACAAAGGCAAGGCTATGGCTGTTTCAGACTCTGAAGGTATCTCTGGGGTCTGCAAGACATGCTCTGAAGTTACATCAGAGGCTGTTTCTCAGAACCTCAAAGAGAGCAACTCAGGACCTAAGTATTCAGAACCTGAGACTATCAAGTCTAAGACTCTGAAAACTTTGGGACTCAGAAGCTCATCCAATCAGACTCTAAAACAAACCAAGCTGATGATAAATAATCAACATAAGACTCTGGTAAGCAAAACTAATCCTAGATTAGAAAAGCAACCTAGGTCCTATAGTGATTATCAATCAAAGCCTAGATTTTAAAATCAATGGACTAAGAGGATCAATTTTCAAAGACCAAATTTTCAAAGGAAATTCTTTAAGAGTCCACAAAACTTTTGACAGAGGCAAGGAAGAACTAAAGGTTATAGAACTAACCAAACTGGACCCAGAGAACAATGGGTACCAAAGTGTAAAATTGTCTACTATTCAGATTTTCATTGTAGGAAAAACCATTTCAAATCAGATGAATGGAAGCAAGTGATCAGCTGTGGAAGAAAAGCTTATGTTCCAAAACATTACTTTACTTCCAAAGCTGCTGAAGTGAACAAAGCAAATGATTATTGGAGAGAACTTCACAATGAATGTGAAGGATATTATTACAATGATTGACCTTGTTTATTCTACAGCTATCCAGACTGAAAGAAAATGGTAATCATTCATGGTATCTGGATAGTGGATGTTCAATGCACATGACTGGTAATAAGAAATTGTTCACATCATTAAAACTTGAAGATGGTGGAACAGTTGGCTTTGGAGGAAACCAAAAAGGCAAGATCAAAGGTACATGTATTGTAGGTAACTCCTCCCTTTTAATTAATAATGTTTGGTTTGTAGATGGACTTAAACACAACCTATTTAGCATCAGTCAATTTTGTGACAATGGGTTTGTGGTTAACTTTGATAAAGGGCTCTGTACTGTAATTAGAGAATCTGACAAGTCCATAGTGTTCAAAGGCAAGAGAATAGGCAATGTTTTTAAAAGTAAACCTTTCTGATTTGGCAGACCAAGAAGTAAAATGCTTGCTAACTCTAAGTGAAGAGAAATGGGTATGGCATAAGAGGTTAGGTCATGCTAACTGGAGGTTAATCTCTAAGCTTAGCAAACTTGACCTTGTCAGAGGCCTACCTAAGCTACACTATCACTCATATGCTCTTTGTGGATCCTGCTAAATAGGAAAGAGTGTGAAAACTTCTTTTAAACCTAAACATGTTGTCTCTACCTCTAGGCCCTTAGAGCTACTTCACATTGATTTGTTTGGTCCTGTGAGTACAGCCTCAATCAATGGGAAGAAATATGGACTAGTCATTGTTGATGATTACAGTAGATGGACTTGGGTTAAATTCCTCAGAAATAAGGATGATGCATATGATGTCTTTAGCAGATTTTGCACACAGATACAAAAAGAAAAAGGTTTACATATTTTAAAAGTTAGAAGTGATCATGGTGGTGAATTTGAAAATGAAATGTTTGAAAATTTTTGTGAAACATATGGCATCTTAGATGAGTTTTCTTCTCCTAGAACTCCACAGCAAAATGGAGTTGTAGAGAGAAAGAATAGAACTCTGCAAGAAATGGCCAGAACCATGATGCATGAGACTAAGATTGCTAAATATCTGTGGGCAGAGGCTGTAAACACAGCATGTTATGTTCAAAATAGAATCTATATTAGACCTATGTTGAATAAGACAGAATATGAACTATTTAAGGGAAAGAAACCTAGTGTATCCTATTTTCATCAATTTGGTTGTACATGTTACATTCTGAATACAAAAGTTCATCTGAAGAAATTTGATGCTAAAACTTATAAGGCTATCTGTTTACACTGATTTTTGGTTAACAAGCGCTAGTTTATTTACTGGTAAGATCAACTAGTAAATCTTGGGACATGTTTGTGCATTCTTTGTGATTAGAAAACATTTAAAGTTCATAATTTGGAAATGTTGTTAAAGAGACTTAAATTTAAAGCATGTAAATGAAAATAACAATGCAATAAAGTATTTCGAATGAAAAAAGGGTTTGCAGAAAAGTAAAATTTACAGGAAAAAACTTAAAGATTGAATTTAAAACGTAACTGCAAAATCCATTCGAATGAATGAATTTGATAAAATAGCGTTAAAATAAAGATTTGCTTTAAAAAGATAAATTGCATTCAAATGTAAACATTTACAAGAAATAAAGATGGTACACAGAATCATACGTTTCCTTTATTTTGCTCATTTCGCTCGAACGCTTGGGTACTCTGAGTTTTTATAAGGATTTAGTATGTGAATTTCTGACCCTGATTTTGACTACAAAATACATATATATAGACTTCCTATTTCAACTGCTATGTAACGGTTGCCTTTTGACCAAATGACGCGTGTCTTTGCCTCTATGCGCTGTCCTCAGTTTTGAAACGTTGCATCCGTTGCCAATAGTCGAAATCGAAGTGAATTAAGACGTTCGAAAACACTTGAAAAGCACTTAGACTTGCCGTGAAATCAAAACTTCTTTCGATATAGCAAGATTTCGATTTATATCAAAATCGAATCGAAAGAAAGAACCTTTGAAAAAGATTACATTAACTTTTAAGTATACATATTGTCAATATGTACAATTTAACAATTAACTCATCTTTATTTCATATTTTGTTTCAAACAAAAATATGGAGTAACAAATTGCCCCCAAAATGCCAATTTCGATTTGAATGGTTCGAATGAAGTTTAGGAGTTGGCATTTTAAGATTGAAACGTTTACTTTTCTACAAAGAGTCTTCACGCTTTCCCAAGACTGCGCTGACGTCATTTTTAGCAGTCTTTTCAACTGACATTTTCACCACTATCAAGGAAAACCTGCTTTTTCGCGTGAGTGGGCCAGGTGGCAGCTCCGGAAGTTGAAGGAAAACTGCATGTGAACAGTTTCTTTCATTTTTGATTTATTTAATTCGGGATTTTATTCAAAATCTATAAATACCCTTCTTCTTCGCCATTGAAACGTTTTCTGCAACTTCAAACAAACTCCATTACTATGAAATTTTCCAGAAAACTTGTAACAACGATTTCAAGTTTAACTCACTCAAAACCAACGCATTGTTCATTCTGTTTAGATCTAACCGCTTCAAAATTTTGCATAAAGTTTTAATCTTTTCCCAAACGTGATTTTCAACAAACTCTTTTCTTTTTAAAATCAACCATGGCTGAAGGCAATCGAGATGTTAAAGTTCCTTTTGCTGGTAAATGGAGGAATTTTATCCTTCATGAAGACAAAGAACCCATGGTTCCACAACCCCATGACGATCCTGAAAAGAACGATATTTGGCATTCGGAGTTGATGATTCCATATACTGTAAATAAGAACATTTATGCATTTGGAGGTCCTCTACCAGACGAAGAAGCACTGAGCTCGAAGGTAAATGCAATCTTTCCTTGCTATCGTACATGTGAACCCCCAATCTTTTCTAGTGAAACGCGTCACTTAGGGTTTTTGAACGCGAAATTATTTCGATCTGCTCCTGTTATTCCCAATACTAGGTATTTCATCCCTTGCCTGAATCGAATGGAAAAAGATTTTGGGGAGTATTGGAAAACCTATGGGATTTATGACTTAATTCAATTTACTCGAATTGGTCCCCAAGTACAACAAGAGTTAATCATTGCTGCAATGCATTTTTGGGAAAAGTCTACTAACACTTTTGACTTTCCATGTGGAATGCTTACCCCAACATTGTTAGACGTAGCTGCCTTGACTGTTCTTCGACCAAATGATGAAACTTTTGACCCTGCGAATACAAGTGATAACATTGATTTTGACCCAACGGAACTGTCGTTTACTAGGTTCATAGAGAAGAATATCGAAAAGGGAGAGACTAGCAGTGTTGAACATGTAGCCTTTTAACCCTTTGGTTGTCTTACTATGTTTTTTGTTCTCGTTCCTTACAAGTAGCAAAAATGTTCATTCCCATGGCCATCCAAATACATGAGGGTAGACATTTTGGCTTAGGAAAATTAATTTTAGCTGTTTTGTATGAGTCTATTGGACTATCCTGTGATGAGATTAAGAAGTCAACAAATGGTTCCTCGTTTTTGGTTGTTGGACACATGTGGTTGCTACAATTGTGGTTGAATGCCACCTTTGAACAAGAATTCAACTTGAGGGTACCTCAAGAATATGAAGCTGAACTGGCTGATCGTCCAATCGAAGGAAGGAGGGTTATTCGATTAGCTCCTCAATACTTAGAGACTGATCACAAGACCCTTTTCATGAGATACATGAAATTTTTTCTTAATTTTAATGTTTTCAAACCCCAGCATGCTCCTTTCGTTACCAGAGAGTTTGGTCCCAATTGGTTTACTGAAGACTTTCCAGCTTTCGACCCAGACAATGAGGATGAAGTAAATGAGGTATGGTCATCCTATTTGGATCCTTCTGTGCTATCTTGTAGGATAGGCACTCAAGCGAAACATTTTGGACTGGTAGGATACCAACCAAATTTGGTCTCGAGACAATTTGGAATGTCTCAGATTCGTCCTAAAAGCTTGTTTGAGGAGGACAAAGATGTAGTTTTAGGTTCAAGCCTCTCTGAAAAGACGTTTAGAGGTTTCCTCAAAATATCAGAGCAAAATTCATATAACCTCAACTCTTTTGATTTTAATAATTCTCACTTTTGTACCACGGACTTTGATAGCTGGTGGGAGAATTATTATTTAACTCGAACCAAGAGTGTTGAAGAAATTGTTCGAGGGTTGGAAGCTGGTCTGAACAAACCAATTGTTGAGAAGATAAAGAAATCAAAACCAAAA
This sequence comes from Trifolium subterraneum, assembly GCA_951799995.1. NCBI lineage: Eukaryota > Viridiplantae > Streptophyta > Magnoliopsida > Fabales > Fabaceae > Trifolium > Trifolium subterraneum. Next base: position 35,751,663 of record OX637461.1, read on the forward strand.
GGTATATTTTTTATTTTTTTTCCTATCTTTTGATCACATTTCCATTTCATTAAATTGATTGAGTTTCGATTTACACTATATTTTATAGTTTCGAAACAAAATTTGGAAGATGCTTTGAAAGAGACAAACAAGACCAAGACTACTGGGACCAATAATGTGGGGGTGAAAGTAAAGGTAAGTTTTCAAAATCTCTTTCTTCTGAATACTTGCTTCTTAAAACAAGTTCATTAACCCTTAAGCAAATTTTTAGGGTCAGAAGAGAGCAAACAGTTCGACTGAAACTGGGAATGCCTCGAAGAAGACTAGACCAACTGTCACTATTTCTAGTGATGAATCTGTAAGTTTAACTCTCAACTTATCTTCTGTAAAGCTTTTGTTTTCGATTTTGTTTCTAGTTTTCTGAAGCTTCTCTTTATCGAAACAGGAAGAAGAAGTGGTGACCCCATTGACAAGGACAACGACTCTAAAGCCTGCTACTAAAGAGGTGAATCCAGCACCAAGTGCTGAGGTTGTTAGTCCTCCAATTATTGAAGTTGTAGATGAAGAAATTGAAGGTGATAAAGGAGAAGACAAAGATAATGCTGAGAGCGAAGATAATGCCCCTGTTCAGAAAACTGGCTCTGAGGCAGATGAAAGAGTGCCAAAGAAAAAGAAGAAGAAGAAGAAATCCAAATCCAAATCCAAATCCAAATCAAAATCTCCTGAAGATCAAACTAAAACGAATCCGAGTGTTTCGACTCAACCTGCTGCCGTTGCTTCGACAGAGACCTCGAAAGATGATCCTCCTAAGGTTGTAGAAGAAACAGATAAACCCAATGGAGTTTTGATTGAAGATTTGGACCAGGATAAAACAAATGAAGAAGTTGAAAAAACCAATGATGAAGTTACAAAGGTAAATGAACTTCGAATTCTTTTTCAATGTTAATGACTTAACCGTTTTATCTTTACCAATTTATCCTTGTCTTTGTAGGATGATAGTGACAAGACTGTTACTGATGAAGAGAATCTGGAGGCAGCCAACGCTGCTGCTTCGAATATGGAATTTGTTCATACAACTTCCAATTCTCAAGCCAACCCAGATCACTCGAATGAGCAAATGGATTTTGATGCTGAGTTTATTCCTGAAGCAGAGGAGGGTGGATCAGAGATTTTGCCAGAGTCTTCGACTTCGAAACTCTCGGCTAGCATTGGCATGTCTGAAGGGGACTTTGACAATATGAGGAATTCGCAACCAGACCTTGCACTAAGACTTCTTATGGCTAAAAAATGGGAACCAACTTCTAGCAGCGATACTGGCGATACTTCGAGTAAATCTGAAGCCAGTATTCGACAAAACGTTCGCCAGGATTCTCTGTTGCTCAAGTTCCATTCAGAGTACATCAATGGTGACATGCTGAAGTCTGTTGAAGAAAATGTCAATGCTGCTTTTGCCCACAAAAATTTCTTGAACCAGCTACTCAACCCTCTTACTGATGAAGCCACTATGAGTAAGGTTTTACAATTCGAGTCGATAATCGAACAGTTTTCCAAAGCTGTACAGAAGAAAGAATATACTCTTGGAAGGATGAGTCATCAGAAATTAGATCAAGCTATTGTTTTCGATAAAGCAAATCGCTCTGTCGAAAAGGTAGAAGCAATGAAAGCTCAAACAGCTAACTCTGTTGAAGGAGTCCAAGAGTGTATTTCAAACATTGACAAATGGCAAGAAGAAATTGCAGGATTGCGAGCAGAAATTGTGAAGAGAGAGCTCCTCATTCATTCTGAAAGAGAAAAACGTAAACAACTCGAGGAAGCTGCCACTAAAGCTCATCAAGAGGCAATCGAAAAGGAAGCTCGAGAGGGTCTCAAGTACTTTAGTGCCTCTGAAGCTTTGCAGGAAGATGTTAAATCCCTTGAGAGCAATGTGCAAGTTATCGACGTCGAATTGGCTTTACTTAAAACCCATTATGCTAGTTTAAAATCCAAGGCTTGAATATGTTCACTGAATTTTTATTTTCGTTTCGAACAATTTGCTGTGTTAAGTTCTAATTTTTTGAACAAGTTTTAATTTGGGTTGTAATATTAACAATGCCCTGTTTTGTGGAAAATTATTATGTTTGCCATTTCGATTTCTCTACTTTCAATGTTCTCGAATTATTTTATAGGCCTTGCTAATTCAGATAACTTTTAAAGCTCGAATTTGGAACTTTTTATAACAAAACCTCGGAATTAACGGCGAGAAAATCTTTTTTCACTTCTTGATATGTGTAACTGACAAATATTCTTCAAAAACCGTGTTTGACTCTTTTTCCAAGATAGTCAAGTCAATCCACATTTATTATTCGCGAGAAATAAGGGAAAATCTAACTGCCAACCGCCCAGATTTTCTCTATAAAAAGGGGCGTTCCCTTTGTGACTTCTCATTCCAAATATTTTCCAACATTCTTCCTTTCTTCAACCTTCTTCCTTTCTTCAAGAAGCCATGAAAGGAAAGTCTAAAGGCGTTGTTTCTGTTAAGAAAACAACCAAACCTTCTTCTGTTTCTAAACGCAAGAAAAATCAAACTCCCAAAACTAAACCTAGCCAATCTTCTCAAAAGATTCAAACACGATCTCAACGCCATGTCTAAGAACACGATGATTCTGGTTCAGATGAGATTGACTCCGATTACGCTGAATTTTTGAAGACTTACGTCCCAGAAGAAGATCTCTGCCCAGATCATGATGATTCCCTTATAATGGTCGAGGATTCTACCAACTCTCCTCATGAGAAAGAGAAGGACGTTGAGTCCAGTTCTTCGAAGATGAAGTGAGGTGTAATACTCCACCTTACTGCTGTTGGGGATTGTTCCTTGTGTGGTGGAACTTCTCAACCTGTTGGGAAGGATTAATGGTTGCACCTTCTTTCTTGCTTTTCTCTTTGCTGTTTAAAATAAAGATGCACTAGGATAGATTTCTGTTAGGTCAAATAAAACCATAGATGGTTTCAAATGTAACCAATTTTTGTACTCTTTTAATTTGGAATACAATTTCGATTATTTGATTGGTTTAAATAAATTTGTATTGTTTGAGAATATCCTGTTTTATGGCAATTTTATTGTTTTTGCCAATTCGATTTCAGTATATTTTCTTATTCTGTGCTTATGTTTATTTCACATAATGTTGGTTTATATTTTTTCAACTACTTACCATTTATATTAAGAGTATGCCTTTCAGAGGTTAACTCTTCGATTTCATATGCACCATTAGAATATATTTGTGAAATCTTAAAAGGACCTTCCCAGTTGGTTGACCATTTTCCTAAAATCCTATTCTTTCGATCCATAGGCAGAATGGTTTTCCATACTAAATCTCCAATGTTAAAGGTTTTAGACTTAACCTTTTTGTTGTAAACTTTGGCTATTTTCTCTTTTTGCTGAGTTAACCTTTCCAAAGCTCTTATTCTCTCTTCATCTAAATCAACTAATTCATCTAACATCATGTTCCAATAGTGGTCATTTAGTATTTCCATTTGCCTTTGGATTCGAATTGATTGCAAATGTATCTCGACTGGTAAAACCGCGTCGTGACCATATGTTAAACGAAAAGGAGTAGTATTAGTTGATTCTTTTGGAGAATTTCTACATGCCCATAATACTTGGTCCAAAGTATTGTTCCAATTTATGGGTTTTTGGGCGATGTGTTTTTTAATTAAACCTATAAGGATTTTATTGGCTGCTTCGACTTGACCATTTGCTTGTGCATAGTATGGTGTCGAAGTTAGCAAACGAAAACCAGTTTGCTTTGCAAATTCTTGCATTTTTCGACCAGTAAAAATTGAGCCTTGATCAGTAGTGATAGTTTCAGGTATTCCAAATCTATAGATAATATATTTTTGGATAAAACTAATCACTGCTTCTTGATCTACATTTTGCATGGGTATTGCCTCAATCCATTTTGTAAAATAATCCACTCCAACTATGATATATCTTTGATTTTTTGATGAAGCGGGTTTTATTTCACCAATTAAATCTAAAGCCCATCCTCTAAATGGCCATGGTTTAATAATGGAGTGTAATTCACTTGCAGGCATATGTTGTATTCCTGCATGTTTTTGACAATCTTGGCAACCCTTAGCAAATTCTATGCAATCTTTTAACATAGAAGGCCAGTATAATCCTTGTCGAAACAGTAACCATTTGATTTTATGACCTGCTTGGTGAGATCTACAAGCTCCACTATGAGTTTCAGAGACGGCTATATGAGCCTCTGATTCATTTAAACATTTAAGTAAGACTCCTTCAAAAGTCTTTTTAAACAAATTATCTCCAATAATTACATAGCTTAAAGCTCTATATTTGATCTTTCGAGCAGTATCACTTGTTGGATTTTGTAAGTAATCTACAATTGGTTTTCTCCAATCAGTGTCTATTAAGTTGTCAATTGCCAAAATTTAAAAATTTTCTTCATCATGACATTCATTATCAATAGTTTCTTGTGGTATATTTGCCCCCACAAGTTTTGGCATTGACAAGTTTGGAGATAATAAATCGTTAGATACCAATTTTTCCTTGATTTCGATTAATTCATATAATTGTTCTTTTGACACTTTGTATCCTGAATCAATTTGAGCTAAGTCATTTGCTTCTTGATTTTGCAATCGAGGAACATGTTCGAAATCAACAGTATCAAAACAATGTAACATTTGTCTTGCAGTTTCGAAATACTTGACAAGATGCTCTTTCACACATTTATATTCTTGTGTTAATTGTTTCAATACTAATTCTGAATCTCCTTTGATTCGTATGTTCTTTGCCCCCAAGTCTATTAAAATTTCTAGACCTGCTATTAAAGCTTCATATTCAGCTTCATTATTTGAACAAAGACCATTTATTTTATACTTAAATTTAGTTGGGATTTTTAGTGGTGAAATAATTAGTATCCCAATTCCAGTTCCAAACTTGTGTTTAGAACCATCAAAGTACAAGATCCAAGGTTGAACCTCTACAACCTCTTGAGTTGATTCGATTATAGAATGATCGACTATAAAATCAGCCACTATTTGACCTTTTACTGCTTTTAAATCTGACTCGCGTCAGATGTAAAAACAACGCCTTTTACTTCTGACTTAAGTCCACCAGATGTAGTAAGTATACACATTTGAATTTTTTTTTAATTAAATTGGACATTTTACATCTGACCAAGTCCACCAGATGTGAAATATTTACTTTATTTAATTTTTTTTTTTTTAAATCCTGCGTTTTTTTTTTTAATCCATTTTTTTTTTAATTTTAAAAATCTCAAAATACCACAATTGAACATTCAACCAAAGTACCATTACAACATATAATCAAATGTCATTACAATTCAACATTCAACCAACATACCAAATGTCATTACAATTATATATTCAACAAAAATAGCAAATGTCATTACAATTCAACATTCATCCAAAATACCAAAATACAAATCAAAACTCATTGATCAACTATATATGATTTGGATCAACTATATATATGGTTTCCTAAATAGAAATTTACCAAAAGCCGGTGGTCGTCTTCAAAGCAGTAACCGATCAGTTTCACAAGATTAGGATGATGCAGCTGTCCCAAGTAATTGATTTTTGTCTGTAAATACAAACCTAATTAGTTACACTAATAAAAGAAATCATCTAAAACATTAACTATATTCACTACATATATTTTAAAATGAGAAATTCTCAAAAAATCCTAATAAACTAATTTAGCATGTTCCTAAACTTAAAAATGAACTTGTTTAGTATACCCTAAATAGGCCATTTCTCATCAAATCCAATGACAAAGAGGATTAACACGCGACTAGGTGATCAGTATTCATTTAAGTAGAAGGGGCCATCATTGTCTATATACTACTATATATGTGATGGATTGATAGAAAATGATCATCTGGTCTTCAATACAGATCACGTGTATGTTTGGAATCACGGTAGCTTGATGAAATTACGGTGGCACCGTGATTTTGTCAAAGCTCTGAAGTGTGGCTTTCACCAAAATCACGGTGACGCATCGTGATTCTATCAAAATCACTGTCGATACAAACATTTTGAATGAGTAGTTAGTTTAGTTTTGAACTTTCATTTAGCTTTTTCGACTTCATAATTCACATTTGTGACATAAACAGAAATTTATCTTAAATTCTCAAGATTTGAGCAAAGTTCCAAGGTTTAGATAACGATTGATTGCTAGAAGATACTCACCAACCATTCACTGTGTCCTTGTAAACCTTCTTGGTTAAGCTTCTTGACAGCAATGACAACTCCAGTCCCCGGTCTAACCGGCACAAGCGAGTGCTCATCAATCCACCCCTTAAATACAGCTCCAAACCCACCTTCACCAACCACACTACCGGGACGGAAGTTTCTTGTAGCAGTTTTTAGCTCACTAAAAGTGAAGCTCTTCATATTGGAAGACTTCAAGATCTCACCCTCGGTTCAAGGAGTTGGAGGCGCAGTAGGCGGAACGGACACCTTGCCGCTGCCACTGCTTCGTCGACTCAAGCCATTTCCTTTGCTACTGTCCTTCAAACTCGAACCTACACATGTCAAAAGACATAAATGATCAATCCATTTTTCAGGACATATATTAATATTAAGCACTCTAATCTAGTTACTAATTGAGCTTATCTATGCTTTTTAATATACACTATATTTTGGTTGATAGAAGATCATAAAACACTTAATAGGAAAATTCTCATCAAAAAATGGATCATGCAAATTTCCAAAACAAGCAATTTCCACAATCTTATAACCCTAAATCAATACTATGATTCAATTAAAGCAAATTCCCTTTCATAATCATTCTTAAAAAAATTAAAATAAAAAAATCACATAAATTGCTTCCTAGTTCATACCATCACCATAACCAATTGAGATATCACATAAGCCGCCACATGAAGAACTTGGTCATCTCCCAAGAAGTTCAACCTCTTTAGGATAAACGTTTCTTGCTTATGACATCTACAATTGTGAAAAAAAAATAGTCACAAACAAAGAAGAAAATAGTCATTCAAATCATACTTTTTTTTCCTTCCTAATTTGAAACATGTTAATTTAACAAATAAGAATTAAGCATAGCATGTTCTCTTAGTTGATGCCTCTTGTAAAGGTCTTGTGACTCATCCCACACAAATAAGAATTATTATCAGACCAAGCCAACGCATTACCTGATACCAAACCATTGCTGTGCAGATACAGTGAAGAAATAAATGAAGCCCCGATTCGACCGTCAGCTCACAGAGAACACAGCCTGCTTGTAGTTGCTGAATTATCCGCCGTCAGCTCAACAAAAGCACGTCTGCATAACAACTCCCACCTCCAATTCTCATCAATCCAACTTTGGAATTCTTTTTGATACGTAGAAAATCCTCAAATACAATCCTTGCAAATACACATTGGACTAATAAATACCAAACCTGTCAACATAACAAATTAGACAAATATTTAGATTGTGGCAAATTAGACCAAACAAAGCCTACTATATAAATCAGTGTAATTTCATATCTCACAACTTTTGTATCTTATTAGAGAAGAACACTAAATACTGTGAAGGTTAGAACCATTGATGATCTCATCATACATTGAGAAATTCATTAATTAGTGGGAAAGAGAAATATTATCAATCACTAATGGAAAGTACTTCTTTAAATTAGTTCGAAAATGCTTATCAAACATTCCACTCCACATAGAAAGATCTCATCATACATTGAGATATTGATACTTTTCTATTTTATATATCAAACATTCCACTCCACATAATTTTGATATAAAAAAAATAGAGAAAAAGGAAAAGAAAAAACACACCTAAATAGATGCCTAACGACAGTATGGAAGTTTTTCCATTGATTAACAAATATATACCACTTCTAATTTATATACACTACCAATGACCATCCAAAATAATACCAATAACTCAATAAATTAAAATTATTGAAATTGATGATTTTGTTCCTCTATTCTGAATCATACTATTAAATTACAAACACAAATATTCACCGATGATTTTGTTCTTTTATTTTTAATATGGTAAGACTTTCAAGTTACGAACAAAGAGCATAAATCATCTATTTCTTTGATTCTAATCCTTATTTTATTTATTCTATAGTTTATTCAGAAATCATATAAAATAGTTCCTATGTAGAATTAGTTAGATCTTAAACGTTTGAAATTTGAAAGTTGAGAATCTGTTTTCAATAGCTTGGGTTTGGTTCTGTTTGAAATACACAGTTTCATGTAAATAAAAAGAAAAAGCCTTATGATTAACCACTAATTATTATAAGCTTTGAGTGAAATTAAGGTTGAAGAGGAATGAACATAAAATAAGCAGAAATAAGACTAACAACTTACAATTACTATTTTTCAAAAATATATTTAACATGTAAAAATTTAATCAACTCTAAATCACTATCAAAGAAAAAGCCATGCAAACATAAACTACCTGCCTCAAAACTTCATCATCATCATCATGAATGTACATTAAATCACTATCAAACTTCTTCACAGAGACTCCATATCTTCGATCCTCAAACTTTTGTTCTTCACCTGCAATTGGTATAAATCAATGTTAAACAATAAATCTAAAATTGTGCAATCAAACCTTTGCTCTACTTTAAATTGAAAACAGGAAAAAGATTGAAGAGATTGAAATTGAAAAAACTGAACATTTTGAAGATGTAATATATGTCGTATTTTGAATATTTTTGCAGTATGATGAACTAAACCCCAATCATCAACTATATACTATTAAGATAAAAGATGTAGAATCACAAAATAGAAAGAATCAACAGAAAAGCACACCTTACATGTCTGATCCATGTTGCTGATGAAGACATGAAACAAATTGAAGCATGTAGTACACTACAAATAACTATAAATATACTCAATCAAATGGGTTTGAAATGTAACAAAGAATGAGAGAGAAAATAAGCATAAATGAGTAAGTGCAAATCAAATGGGTCTAATCCCTGTTGCTATATACATCATTTGTAGAAAAAAGGAAAAAGGGACAGTGAGTTTTCTTGAAAAACCATATTATAAAATTGAATAATCATACTTCATTATTATTAAGGAATTTCAATAGCAGCCAATCAGCATTATGAAATTGATTAAATAGAAGCTACACACTACACAGGTAAAAACTCATACACATTCAAAATTCATATCAAATTGATTTTGTGACAATTCATCCACATTCAAAATTCATATCAAATTAATTTTGTGACAATTCATACACATTCAAATTTCATATCAAATTGATTTTGGATTCAAAACATACAACAAACCCATAAATGAATTTCAAATACCTAATCAGGGATTCAAAACATACAACATTAGATTCTATATACTTCATCTTACTTCTACTTGAAACAAAAGTTATGTGCATTTAAGATTATATCCAAATACTGTAAATAAGCTTGGTTTAATACTTGAACTGAAAACAGCTTATTGTAATCATATATGGACTATGTAGAAGATTCTCAGCTTTCAAAAATAATAGGCTAGATGATTACCTGAGTATATGCACGAACACCAGCTTCTGTAGGTCCCACAGGACTTCCTCTACTACTAAACTTCCCATCTTTATATATGTAAAGCAATGGTATACCAGTTGACAATTCTAAACTAGTAACCTGTTTCTTAACAGATAAATAAAGTAAAGATCAATCCTGATAGATGAAAACATATGAATGGGAAGAATGACCTCTAGAAAACTAAATCAACACCATATTCCAGAAAACTAAATCAACAAAACAATAACAAAAGATAATACAAGCAGAAAAATAACCTAAATTAATTTGGAGCCTAGGGTTCAGTAGAAACACAAAGAAATCAGGTGAAAGAATAGTACCTGGTAGATGAAAGTTCGTGATAATGGTGAGAGCAGATATAAAGGGCTTCGATTCGTTTCCCTTATAGCTTCGATTTGGAGCTAGGGTTCAAGAGATCAAAAAGCTTCAACAGATCGAGAAAGAAAGGACGGCTGAGAGTGAGAGAGAGGACGGCTGAGAGTTCGACGGCGAGAGAGTGGGTGAGAGAGAGGTTCGACGGCGAGAGAGTGGGTGAGAGAGAGGTTCGACGGCGAGAGAGAGGTTCGACGGCGAGAGAGATGATGTTTGCGCTGTGAGAGAGACTCATGATCAGTATACGTTTTTCAATTAATTTGATTCCCAAAAACAAATTTTTTTTATGACTTATTTGATTCCAAAAAATAAATATATATTTTTTTTTACTGAAGCTCACTTATTACATCTGACTATATATATGGCCAGATATATATTTCTTTTAGAAACTTTTCATCATAATTACAAGACTGCCACCGTGTTCAGTTTTGTTTCTGGGATATTGAAATCAGATGTAAAAAGTGTTGTCCATATATTTGTTACTTCTGTGGATATTGCAACCAGATGTAAATATCACTCCATATAGCATTTCACATCTGACATATCTTAGACAGATGTAAAATCCTTATGTAATATGTCTTATTTTTACTAGTAAATTTAATGGTTTATATGTTAAAGAATATTCAGTTAAGGCCAATGCCCATTTTCTAATTCTACTATGTAAAACTGGTTTTAATAACATATGCTTAATCACATCAAAATGAGAATAGACATAAACTTCAATAGGCTTTATATAATGGTTAAGTTTCATACAAGAAAAATATAAACATAAACATAATTTTTCTATAGCATTATATCTAGTTTCAGCATCATTTAGAACTCTACTTAAATAATATATGGCTCTTTCATCTCCATTTTCATCTTCTTGGGCAAGCATGCTACCAATGGTCGAATCAGATGCTGAAATATACAACTTCATAAATTTGTTTCGAATGGGAGACATTAGTATTGGGGGTTTCGACAGATACAACTTGATATCTTCAAAAGCCTTTTGGTGCTCTGCTTCCCATTTGAAAATATCATCTTTCTTTAATCTGAGTAGTGGTGAAAAAGGTTGAGATTTACCACTTAGATTCGAAATGAATCTCCTTAAGAAATTGATTTTTCCAAGCAAAGATTGAAGTTTCTTTTTTGTAGCTGGAGGTTGTGTCTCCATTATTGCCTTTGTCTTATTCTGATTTATTTCAATGCCCTTCTTGTGTACAACAAAGCCAAGGAAATCTCCTGCATGCACACAGAAAGCACATTTTAGTGGATTCATTTTTAATCCACATTTCCTCATTCTTTCGAATGATTTTTTAAGATGTTCCAAATGGCCATCATCAGATGAAGATTTGATAACAATATCATCTATATAGACTTGCATAAAGTTATCAATAAAATCATGAAAAATCAAATTCATTGCTCTCTGATATGTAGCCCCAGCATTTTTTAAACCAAAGGGCATTACTACCCATTCATAAGTTCCTAATGCTCCTGGGCATCTAAAATTAGTTTTATGAATATCTTCTTCAGCAATAAAAATTTGATTATAACCTGAATAACCATTAACATACTTAAATATTCGAAACCTGCTGCTGAGTCAATAAGCATTTCTGCTACAGGCATAGGATATTCATCTTTAGGTGTAGCATTATTTAAATCTCGAAAATCTATACATACCCTAAGAGTTCCATTCTTTTTAATTACAGGTACTATATTTGCTAACCATTGAACATACCTGGAAGTTCGAATAAATTTGCTTCTCAGCAACCTTTCGATTTCACCCTTTATTTTGGACATTATTTCTGGTGCGAATCTCCTTGGTAATTGTTTGATTGGCTTCTTTTCTGGTTTCAAAGGTAACCTGTGTTCTACCAATTCTTTGCTTAGACCAGGCATTTCGTTATAGTCCCAAGCAAAACAATCTTTGTATTCCTGAAGGAGTTTGATCAATTTTGTCTTGAAATCAGAATTGATATTAGCACTGATGTAAGTTGGTCTTTTTGTCAGACCATCTCCAATGTCTATTTCTTGCAATGTGTCTTGGGCTTGCATTTTACGATTTATATTTGAAGGATCTTTTTCGAAACCCAAAGGTTCGTCATCATAAATACAATCCAAGTTCTGCAAGTTTGGCATGTTATCGCCATTTTCAAGATCATTGGCTTTATTCGCCAATTTTTGAGAATCACTGGCTTCGAAAGCCATATTTTCTTTCATTGCTACAGCTTCTAGTGCCGTATTTAATCTATTTCCGGCCATATAAGCCGAAATTCTTGCCCATGGGTTGGGCTCAGTCATGAGGATAGTAGAATTCACAATCCCACCCAGATGGTGAAATTACTCCATCTTCAGAGGAATCATGATCTATTTCCTCTCTTCTCCAACAGAATCCATGAGTTGGGTGGAGTTTTACAGAGTGGTAAACATTCTCAGAAACCACTTTATCAAAAGCAGCATCCTTATCGCCGCATGGTGCAATCGAAGCAAGGTTCTTGTCGAAAGTCTGCATTGTTATGTGGCATTGCTCAGACAGATAATAACTTTGGTCTGCTTCCACATATTCTACAATGCTATCATTTCTCCATATAGCCAAGTTTTGGTGTAGAGTCGAAGGTACTGCCCCCACTCCATGAATCCATTCTCTTCCTAACAGAAGATTAAAGTTTGCTTTGGATTCGACCACCAAAAATAATGTTGGCCTAACTGTGCTTCCAATGGCAACTTCAACTTGGAGAGCACCCCAAGAGTGGACACTTTTCCCTTCGTAGTTCGAAAGGACTATGTTGTGAGAAATAAGATCAGTGTCATATTTCCCAATTTTCTCCATTAATGAAGAAGGCATCAGATTCACAGCTGCTCCTCCATCAATTAGAACCTTGTTTATGCCAACATTGTTGACTTTTGCTCTAACAAACAAAGGTTTAAGGTGATTTTTCATCCCCTCATCGGGCTTTGCAAAGTTGGCGCATTGTTCTTTGATGCATCCATTATCCATCACATAATAACAAACTGGTTTGATATCAACCAGTGGTGGTTCATAGCAGTCTTCTTCTCGATCAGAGAAAGACCAAACATCAAACTCTCGTGGCAGCACAGATACCACATTACAAACCACATTGAAGTCATTTTCTGACCCAAAGTCATCATCCTCACCATCAAAACATTCCTCTTCATTTATTTTTTCACTATTTTCCTCTGGAATGTTTGGTTGTGAGAGTCTTTCGATCACATGCCTCTTGGCCTTTTCTTGAATCTTGATTCCTTTCAAATTGTTCTCTTCTGGAACATTTTGGAATTCTTGTTTCTTCTGGCGCTGGAACCTACGCCATTGTGTTCTTGTCATTGGATTATTACCCTTATAGTTGTTCTTATAAGAGTATTTATTGGCATCTATTGTCATGTTGTGTTGACCATCAGTTTGCCAACCTTTACTAGAACTTCCTTGATGCTTGACTCTCTTGTCGAAAGCTGCATATCTACCATGTCCCCATTGACCCATGGGTATTTTTGTCGATGGTAAAAAAGTCTGTTTTCGACCAATCCTTTCATGAATCGAAGGATTAGCCATTATAGCCTTTCCTCTATTAGGCTGTTGATTTGGTCCATTATTGAAGTTCAGTCTTCTGTTTGGACCATTAAACTTTGGTTTCACATAAGGCAGATAATTCTCGAGGCCTGCAGAGCCTCTTTGTCGCATACAGCACTACACCTGGGGCATAGCATGACTTGATGATTCTTTGCTTTACATCTCATAAGAAAATCAAGCAAATCCTCTTCAGCCTTAGGGTAAACCACCTTAATCTTCTCGATATACTCCTCTTCTGGGATTGATTCGAGAGTAGTGACTTCCATGGCTTCCACCATCATAAATTCATATGGTTCAGTAAAAGAAATATCAGCAATTTGGAGAGGGTCAGTATCCACCTTCATTGGGGGCTTCAATTTCTCATCGAACTTTAATCTCCCCTCGTTCAATGCTTTTTGGACAAGATCCCTGAAAAGAACACATTGAGATGTTTTATGACCCACAAAATTATGAAATTTGCAATAACCTCTCTTTTTACTTTGTTCTAAAGGAGGAACTTTTACCCCTTTTTGAACAATTATCTGGCCATCATTAACCAATAGATCAAAGATTTCGTCACATTTAGTAATATCAAACGTGTAGGTTTTTGCAACATATTTATCATTTTTGGGTTCAACAGGATTTTTTCCATTAGATGCCTTTAGTAATTTACACATATAAGGAGGGCCTGGTTTTAACTCAGCCACATTTATCTCGTTATTTTCAATATTCTCACAATCGAAAATAGTTTCATCATCACTATCATAAGTTTCTATATAAGCAATTTTCTCTTTTTTGTGAAACTTAGATGTTCTGGCTTTTTCTATCTTAAGCCTTTCGACTTGTCGAACTCTATCAGCCAATTGTGACATATCCCTTAGATACTGGGTATCTAACTTCTTTCTAATTGAATAATCGAGACCACCGCCATTTCGACTAATTCATGTTCAGGGATTTGTGTAAAACACCTTGCCTTAAGAATCCTAAATCTATTAAGATATTCATCAATAGACTCTGGTACTTTGCGCTTAACACTAGCCAATTCTTTAAGGCAAATTTTAGTTTGACCCATGTAAAATTGTTCATGAAACAACCTTTCTAATTGGGCCCAATGATGAATCGAATGGGGGGGAAGAGTTGTAAACCAAGTAAAAGCATTTTTGGTCAAAGAATTTGGAAAAAATTTCATTCTCAAATTCTCATTATTTACCAAATCCCCACATTCTACTAAATATCGAGCAATATGTTCGACAGTAGATTCATTAGTATCTCCAGAAAATTTTGTTAACTTAGGAGTTTTCCAATTTCTGGGCAATTCAGTTTGAAGCACAAATTCAGACAAAGCAGACACAAAATTTGGTCTATGTAAACCAACATTAAGGCCATTTTGTGCAAGAATATTTTCGACCAAATGGGCCAAATTATTCTGTCTAGCAAAATTGTTTTGTTGGACATTTCTAACTACTTCGTCAGCATTCTGGTTTCGATTTACCAAAACTACCCTTTGATTTTGATCTAAAACATTTTGATTTAGTGGTTGTTGGGCCACTGGGATTGAACCTGGCCTAGGATTGGCATTCATTATAATATCTGACAATGGGTCTTGCCTTTGGTTAACATTTTCGATTTCATTGGGTAACGGTCCGTTTTGACCATTAGGCCTAGCACCATTTGGAACATTTGGTGCTCCAAAGAAATCTGTCATTCTTCCCATTTGATTGGCTAACAACTGATAACTATCATTTGTAGTTTGTATCAATGGGTTGAACACTGCCCCAATTTGTTGTGTTAACATATGAACCATCTCATGATTACTATCATCCATTTGTTGTCTAAGAGACAACAAAGATGTATTAGTTAAATTTTGAAACTGTCTGCCCTGATTTCCTACTGCCGAAGTCGAAGGGGAAAACATATTTGGTCCTTCATTACTAGAGTTATGAAGGCCAGCCGTGAATTCCGGAGGCATGCCATATTGACGATCGTTATTTGGCAATCGAAATAAACGAATAGGGCTTCTTTGATCGCCATTCATTGGCTGTGAAGAATTTCCTCCACCTACATGCACAGATGGTGACGGAATCGAAGGAATAGTCACTAGAACAGTTGCTCCTATCTGTTCCAATACTACAGAAGGACCACTCGAACCTACAGTGCTCACATTTTGGTTAAGGGTTGTAGACCCATTTCCAGAACCTATATTGGCATTGCTACCAGAAGGTTGAGATGGTTGTCCCTCTGGAATTGGTTGGTTTATGTTTAGACTTGTTGATGGTCTAACCATTTTCTTACGAGTTTTATAATTTTCGAAGTTTGGTAAAGATTTACCACTTCTCAAATGCATACAAAACAAAGATTTTTATTGATTTTTTATTTTTCCTAGACAGAAAACAAACGGAAAAAACTAAATAAATCAACAGAACTTTAAAGAAAAAATGCACAAAACCAGTCCCACTGGGCGTGCCAATTTGTTTATACTGATTTTTGGTAAACAAGCGACAGTTTATTTACTGGTAAGATCAACTAGTAAATCTTGGGACATGTTTGTGCATTCTTTGTGATTAGAAAACATTTAAAGTTCATAATTTGGAAATGTTGTTAAAGAGACTTAAATTTAAAGCATGTAAATGAAAATAACAATGCAATAAAGTATTTCGAATGAAAAAAGGGTTTGCAGAAAAGTAAAATTTACAGAAAAAAACTTAAAGATTGAATTTAAAAGGTAACTGCAAAATCCATTCGAATGAATGAATTTGATAAAATAGCGTTAAAATAAAGATTTGCTTTAAAAAGATAAATTGCATTCAAATGTAAACATTTACAAGAAATAAAGATGGTATACAGAATCATACGTTTCCTTTATTTTGCTCATTTCGCTCAAACGCTTGGGTACTCTGAGTTTTTATAAGGATTCAGTATGTGAATTTGTGACCCTGATTTTGACTACAAAATACATATATATAGACTTCCTATTTCAACTGCTATGTAACGGTTGCCTTTTGACCAAATGACGCGTGTCTTTGCCTCTATGCGCTGTCCTCAGTTTTTAAACATTGCATCCGTTGCCAATAGTCGAAATCGAAGTGAATTAAGACGTTCGAAAACACTTGAAAAGCACTTAGACTTGCCGTGAAATCAAAACTTCTTTCGATATAGCAAGATTTCGATTTATATCAAAACCGAATCGAAAGAAAGAACCTTTGAAAAAGATTACATTAACTTTTAAGTATACATATTGTCAATATGTACAATTTAACAATTAACTCATCTTTATTTCATATTTTGTTTCAAACAAAAATATGGAGTAACAAATTGCCCCCAAAATGCCAATTTCGATTTGAATGGTTCGAATGAAGTTTAGGAGTTGGCATTTTAAGATTGAAACGTTTACTTTTCCACAAAGAGTCTTCACGCTTTCCCAAGACTGCGCTGACGTCATTTTTAGAGTCTTCACGCTCAAAAGCATACAGAGTGTATAATTCTGAAACTCATACAGTGGAAGAAAGTATGCACATAAAATTTGATGACAAGCAGCCTGACAAATTGTCAGAGCTAGTTGAGAACTTTGCAGATATACAACTATCAGATGATGAAGAATCAGAACCCGAAGAAATATCAGGACCATCTCAACCAACCTCTGAAGAAACAAATTCAACTCCTGAAACCTTGGACTCTGAAGATCACCCAGCACAGGAACTTATCAGAAGCAGTCCAAGCAGAGTTGAACAATCAAAATATTCTTTCAAATACAAATCCTCTCATCCAGAAGAGCTAATCTTGGGAAACAAGGAAAGTCCAAGGAAAACCAGATCAAGCTTCAGAAATGAAGACTCATTAATTGGATTGATCTCCTTAGTGGAACCAAGTTCAACTGATGAAGCACTAGCTGATGATGCATGGATTGTAGCAATGCAAGAAGAGCTAAACCAGTTTGAAAGAAATGAAGTATGGAGCTTAGTACCCAAACCTTCCAAGAAGAATATCATTGGAACAAAATGGGTCTATAGAAACAAGTTAAATGAACAAGGAGAGGTTGTTCGTAATAAGGCAAGACTAGTAGCTCAAGGGTATAGTCAACAAGAGGGGATTGACTACACTGAAACATTTGCTCCAGTTGCTAGACTTGAAGCTATTAGATTACTTATTTCCTATGATACTCATCATAATATTGTTTTGTATCAAATGGATGTTAAAAGTGCATTCTTAAATGGCTACATCTCTGAAGAAGTATATGTCAAACAACCTCCTGGTTTTGAGGATGATTCACATCCTGACCATGTTTTTAAGTTAAAGAAATCTCTTTATGGTCTGAAACAAGCTCCCAGAGCTTGGTATGAAAGACTGAGCAATTTCTTAGTTGAAAAAGGTTTTCAAAAAGGTCAAGTTGACAATACTCTCTTTAGTAAAACATTTAAGAATGACATTCTAATTATTCAAAATTATGTTGATGATATTATTTTTGGATCTGCTAATCCATCTTTGTGTAAAGAATTTTCTAAGATTATGCAGGAAGAATTTGAAATGAGCATGATGGGAGAGCTGAAATTCTTTCTGGGAATACAAATCAACCAAGACAAAGATGGCACCTACATTCATCAAACCAAGTATACAAAGGAGCTACTGAAGAAATTCAATATGGAGGACTGCAAACCAATGACAACACCAATGCATCCAACAAGCAGTCTCAGCAAGGAGGATTCAGAAGGCAAAGTAGATCAGAAGTTATACAGAGGTATGATAGGTTCTTTACTTTACCTAACCGCATCAAGGCCTGATATTTTATTTAGTGTATGTTTGTGTGCTAGATTCCAATCAGATCCTTGAGAATCTCATCTTACTGCTGTAAAGAGAATCTTTAGATATCTGAAGGGAACCACAAATCTTCGATTATTTTATAAGAAAACAAATGATTATAAGCTGATAGGATTATGTGATGCTGACTTTGCTGGAGACAAGACAGAGAGGAAATCCACAAGTGGCAATTGTTAATTTGTGGGTGAAAATCTCATATCTTGGGCTAGCAAAAGACAAACTACTATAGCTTTGTCTACAGCAGAAGCAGAATACATATCAGCAGCCAAGTGTTGTACACAACTACTCTGGATGAGATATCAGTTAGATGATTACAAAGTTAATAGCCACAATATTCCACTTTTCTGTGATAACACTGCAGCTATTCAACTTTCTAAAAACCCAATTTTGCATTCAAGAGCTAAACATATTGAAATTAAATATCATTTTATAAGAGACCTTGTTCAGAAGGGTAGTGTAAATATTCAATACATTGAAACTGAAAGACAATGGGCTGATATATTTACAAAACCCTTAGCAGTTGAAAGACTAAGACTTTATCAAAAGGCATCTGAACATGACTTTGGTCTCTGAAGACATCAAGCTCTGAATAACAAAATTGTGGATTCAGCCTCTGAACTCTGAAAGGTCTTCAGACACTGAAAAATTTTAAACTCTGAAGTGTTGAATCATGTGGAGTACACGTGTTAATTACTTTGTCTTTACTCTTAGTCTGTGATTGGTTAGAGTAAAGACAGTTTATTACGAAATTCTTTATTGCAACGAATGTACTCCCTCATCATTGTTTTTACAAGAGTTTTTCAAAATCACTTTACTCATTTTCGCACAAGTTCACTTTCACATCTCGCACTTTTCTTCTAAAACCCAGAACACTTTCTTCCTCCCTCATACTAGCAAAACCCTGTTCGTTAACCTCAACAATGGCAAGTTCATCTTCTGTACCAAGATTCCCAGAGGACATTCCAATAAACATCTACGCTCAGGACTCCTATCTTAAAGATGCCACTATGGATCTTCGTTTTGAAGAAAGTAAATTGGTTATGGAAAGACCAATAGACTTTGAGGCCTTAAAAGTCAATGGACATGACTACAAGGAATTCTTCATTGAACAAGGCTGGGGGCACTACTTGGATATGCTTAATGGACCTATCTACTCCAATTTAGTGTTTGACTTATGGAGAAAGAGTGAATTTGTGACCTTGGTAGATGCTAATGCTGAACTTCAAAGAGTAATTGATCAGAACCCAAGTGAAAATAAAGGAAAATCAAGGGAGGAATTGGGTCTGAGGAAATTTAATGAAACAGAGATTCGCTCTAGTGTTGGAGGCTTTCCAGTCATTTTGACAAGAAGCAATTTGGCCAAGATGATGAATCTTCCCAACACTGGAATGGTAAGGCTCTATACTGCAGCTTCTGGAAGAAAGTCAGTGTACCTCAATGATATGGCCAGACTTTATTTCAAGGATCAGAAGTTGTTCAATAAAGTTAGTCGTCTGAATGATCGCGAAAAGGTTCTGGCTAATATTGTATTCTCCTCATTTCTCCCAAGGGATACTGGCAGTGATTCTCTGAATTGGGATCAGAGACACTTTATCTACTTCCTCTCCACAAAAAGGAAAATGAATCCACCTGCTTACATCTTTCAACATCTATGTGAGACAATTTGTGAGGCTCAGAAGTTTGACAATCCTTCAAAGTTGATCTCTCATCCAAGGCTCTTAAGCTCCATCTTTGAGCAACTTGATCTTCCTGATAGATTCATGCTTGCTGGGGTGTCTGAAGACCTTAAACAAGTTAGAGCACCCATTCTTGATGCTAAAGTCTTGGTGAGTCTGCGTTTAAGGAAATCAGGCAAGCTTATTTATCCTCAAAAGCCTCTTCTGATAAATAAGACAAAATTCCAGCCTACAAGTGACGCCTTCATATTTGATAATGAACCTCCTGAAGTCATTTTGGAGTACATGAGATTAATGAAGGAAAGAGGAACCACAATCACTCATAAGGACATTGGAAGAGGTGATGGTCCAACTTTTGTACAAATCATGAGAGCAGTTAAGGAAGAGATGATCAGTGACTATGAAGAAGATATAATGGTTGAGGAACCACCCATGGAAGAAGCTTCAGTTAATAGGTCAAAGGATGATCATCTAGAGGTTGAAGAAACTATGGTTGAAGAGTAAGTTGATGAAGAGCATGTGGCTACAGACCCTACTGTGAAAGACTTGCTAAGTGCAAAAATTCTCAAAAGATCTCGCACAAAGCATTGCACCACTAGGGGACAGAAGAGACAACGATCAGATACAGGTACTAATCATTCTTTTATTTATTACAATCAAATATCTGAAGCATCTATCCTAGAACATGTTTAACCCCTAAATACCATCTATTCAACCCCCTCTGAACCTGAATATGTCCAAGTTTCAGACTCTGATTCAGAGTCTTCTGACTCCTTATTTGATGACCTTTTGGCTAGTTTTGCACAATTTACTTCCCGAGCTAAGCACATTCCTGAGGAGGAAATAGCTCAGCCATCCAATGATGAAATCCCTCAACCATCACCCAAAATTCTTACTGACGAAGAGATTATGAGAGAGACATCTTTTAGAGTTTCTCCAATCCATGAAACCTCTGAACCACCAAATGACATATCATATGAACAACCCCAATCAATTCCATCAGACTCTCAAAAAATTTCATCACCTGAGATGCTTTTAGATACTGCAATTGCAATAAATGATAGAATCACTACAAGAAAACACAAAAATATTGAGGGTCCAAGACCCCAAGAATGCACAATTTTCGCCAACAATGCATGGCTTCTTGGCGGCCCTAAGCCCACGAGAAAACGCTCGCCAGGAATGGTTCTTGGCGGCCCAGAGCCCCCAATATGCATCTGTTACATTCTTGGCGGCCCTGAGCCCCCAACAATCGGAAATTTTCGCAGAATGGCTTCTTGGAGGCCCATGGCCGCCAAGAATGCATGGATTCTTGGAGGTCCATGGCCGCCAAGAAGCCATCCGTAATTAAAAAAAAAATTATTAATTATTTAAAAATCAGATTTTTAAATAATTAAATAATTAATTATTTCAACAAAAAATAATAATTAAAATACTAACTTTTTACATTTTTAAAAAAAATTCGTTTTTTTAGACAGAATTAAATAACAGAAATAAATAAATTACATTACTTAAATAAATTAAGTTATTTAAATAAATAAATTACATTACTTAAATTACAGAATTAAATTACAGAAATAAAAAAATTCGTTTGTTTATAAAATAAAATTACATTACTTACTTGTAGCGCTGAGTAGTGTCTGACTTGAAGCGCCTCCAACCACCGACTCTGATGACCACGAAAATTATCAACACTTGATAAATAAAAATTGTAAACAAAAAAATATTAGAACATATATATTTAAGTTAATAAAGCAAAAAAATCAAACTTTTTAAAATTAAATTTTTTGAGATAAGTATGAAAAAAAAAATGAAAGTTGGAAGTATGAGATTTTAGAGAGAAGTTAGAGAAATTTAGAGAGAGTTTGGAAGTGTAAAATGAAGTGGAGTAGTAGAAACGAAGTGAAAAATGTATATAAGAATTGTATTTGAACTGAAGTAACGGTTGGAAGAAAAAATTAGAAAATTCATTGGTGATTCCTGGCGGCCATGGTCCGCCAATGACCTCCAACGGTCATGCATTCTTGGCGGCTCATGGCCTCCAACAAAGATGTCAGCTTTTCGTTACACTCTTGGCGGCCCATGACCCCCAACAATCACATTTCAAAATTTCTTGTAGCATTTCGAGGTAGAATGAATATTATTTTATTCATTTTACTGTTCCTTATGGTTTCTTGGCGAAAATTATGGCTTGTTGGCGGATTTTAGTCCCCAATAAATTATTGGGGGCTAAAATCCGCCAAGAATGTTGGCCAAGAAAATAAGGTTTTCTTGTAGTGAATTGATGTACCAGATGATCATGTGACTCGTTCACCTAGTAGTACAAGTCAACCAGTCTCTGCACCACGTGTGGAACAGTATGAAGAAGAAAATTCAGACTTGACAGGGAAGGTTCTACACATAATAAAGCGTACACTTGATGAACAAGAAGATAAGCTTCTAGAGCTGGTAGCATACTCAGGGGCATCTGCAAGGAAGGCTCAGCAGCTTCTCACTCTCTACTTGTCCAAACACCCTTAGGATTCTTGTTTTTCACCTTTTGTTTTTCACTGTTTGTTTAAAACTTTTTGCTGATGACAAAAGGGGGAGTATTATTTAGTTGTACAATTGTCAGTAGTGTTTTTTTTAATATCTACTCACATAAGAATCTGAAACTGTCTTAAATAAGAATCTGATTTTTTTTATCTTGCTAAATGTTTATAAACTTAATTGATAAGGAGAGCAAATTAATAAACATAATTGTGTTTGCATAGATGAAGGTAGTTAAGATTGTGCTCTTAATTATTTTTATCAAACTCAGGAGTTGAGCTTGCAAACCTCACACTCTGAGAGTTAAGTATGTAGATACAATCAAGTTTATCAAATTGTTCTTATACTGATTCAACTTAATTATGGATAAAACTTAGGGGGAGCTTGCAAACCTAACCCTAATGGCTTATCAGACTCAGAGGGAGCTTACAAACCTCAACAACCTGATGTTGACATAATTAACTTAATCAACAAACAATTGTATGTAATACTTATGTTTGTCATCATCAAAAAGGGGGAGATTGTTGGAACAAAATGAGTTTTAAATATAAAACACCCTAAGTTTTGATGATAACAATGTATTAAATGGACAATTGGTATTACTAATGAATGATCTAGTGTGCATGAACAAAGTAAAAATGTAATCCATGTAGATCATCATTTGAGCATCTGAAGGACACAGTCTGAAGTGTTAAGGCTCTGAAAAGCTAGAAGATTCAGAGCCTCTAAAGAAGTCCTCATAGGCCAAAGAAAGAAACACAGTCTGAAGCTTGCGTACATCTTCAGAAGATCAAAGAAATGATATCATCAGATTCTGAAGAACACTCTCTGAAGGAAGACAGCTCATAACTAATGCAATAGTACAACGGTCTTGTCAAATAGTACAACCGTCTTGTCAACAAAAAGAAGAGTGTACAACCAACGGTTCTTTTCTCAACGTCTTTATACCTAGAGTATAAAAAGAAGACATCCTGATAGAGAGAAGATTACTGGAAGATCATCTGAACTCAGAGAAAGATTCAAATTGTAATCAAGCTGTAAACTGTTGTTATTCTTTCTTGTGTAATCGTCTAAGTAAAATATCTTTTGATATTATAGACTCTGAACTTAGTGTTTAGAGAGTCTTGCTTAGAACTTTCAGTCCTACTTAATCTGTGTATTAAGTTAGTTTGTAAAGTCTCTTGTCTTGTGTGACTTGAGCAAGGAAGTCTTAAGCTTGTGTGCTTAAGCAAGGAAGTCTCTGATCTTGTGTGATTAGAGCAAGGAAGTCTCTTTGTCTTCTGTGACTTAGAGCAAGGAAGTCTCTTGCTTGTGTGCTTGAGCATTAGTTGTGTAATTTTTGTGATTATAGTAAAATCCCTTGGAAGTGCAAGGGGACTGGACTACTCTCGTTTTGTGAGAGGAACCAGTATAAAATTTCTGTGTGTGTTTCTCTCTCTCTCTCTCTCTCTCTCTCTCTCTCTCTCTCTCTCTCTCTCTCTCTCTCTCTCTCTCTCTCTCTCTCTCTCTCTCTCTCTCTCTCTCTCTCTCTGTCTCATTTGCGTTTTGTGTTTTGTCTAGTTTCTCATATCCGCTGCATTTCAATCTACTTTCAAGTAAAATAATTAATTTGTCAAAACACAATTCAACCCCCCTTCTTGTGTTTTTCACCTTCAGAAACTAGATATTATGCTATTAAAAAATTATGCCTTTGTTTGTATTTATCTTGTATGAAACTTAAGCATTATATAAAACCAGTTTATGTGTATTCGCACTTTGACATAATTAAACATATGGTATTAAAACCAATATTACAAAGTCGAATTGGGACGTGGGCTTTGGCTCTCACTGAATATTCACTAACTTAACCTTTAAAGGCTATTAAAGACCAAATTGTTGCAGAATTTGTTGTTGATCACTCAGCATTTGAAGCAACACAAATTTATGTGGATACAGAACCTTGAAAATTGTATTTTGATGGTTTTAGACATAAACATGGAACTGGTATTGGGGTTTTAATCATTTCACCTTTGAAAATCCCAACTAAGTGTAAATATAAAATTAAAGGACATTGCTCTAATAATGAAGTTGAATATGAAACTTTAATAGCAGGTATTGAAATAATATTACATGACTTGGGGGCAAGAAATGTTGAAATAAGGGGCGATTATGAGTTAATTATAAAACAATTAACAAAAGAATATAAGTGTATTAAAGAACATTTGATAAAGTAGTTTGTCATGGAAATTCTTTGTTAAAACACTCTGATCATGTCAATATTGAACATGTATCCCGAATTGAAAATCAAGACGCTAATGACCTAGCACAAATTGCTTCTTGATATAGAGTTTCAAAACGAAATTTAGGAAAACTGATTGAAATCAAAGACAAATTGATTTTGCCAGACCCAATTTCGACAAAATTGTTTGCCAAAACTTGTGGGGGCAGAATTACCACATCAGGAAAATCATGACAATTTATCAAACAATGATTGGAGAAAATCAATTGTCGAATATTTGGAAAACCCAACTCAAATTTCCAGTCGAAAGATCAAATATTGGGCTTTAAACTATGTTATGTTTGGAAATGAATAGTTTAAAAAGACTTTTGAAGGAGTTTTGCTTATAAAGTGTCTTAGTGAAGCTAAAGTATATCTGGCAATTTCTAATGTGCACAGTGGGTTTTGTGGATCTCATCAAGCAGGTTATAAAATGAAATGACTTTTATTTCGACAAGATATATTGGCCAACTATGCTAAAATATTGCTTAGAATTTCCCAAAGGGTGGTCAAGAATGTCAAAGACATGCAGACATTCAAAATGTACCTGCAAGTGAATTCCAATTCAATAGTAAAACCTTGGCCTTTTAGAGGTTGGACTTTGGATCTAATTGGTGAAATTCGACCTGCATCATCCCACGGTTAACGTTATATCTTAGTTTGTATAAATTATTTTAGTAAGTGGATAAAAGCTATTCATTTGCCAAATGATGATCAAGAGACAATTATTAACTTTATTCAAAACCATATTATATATATGTTTGGAATACTCGAGACAATAACTACAGATCAAGGTTCAGTTTTTACTGGGCGCAAAAAGGTGGAATTTGCTTCAAAAACAAGTTTTAAACTATTAACTTCGACACAATATTATATATGCACAAGCAAATGGTCAAGTGGAAGCAGCTAATAAGATCATATCATAATTTGTTTGATCAAAAAGCACATAGCACAAAAGTCTAGGAATTGGCATAAAACTTTAGACCAAGTTCCTTAGGCATGCATGAATTCTCCCAAAGAGTCAACTAATTCAACTTCGTTTCAACTAACACATGGTCATGATGCTGTATTACTAGTTGGGATCTATTTACAATTAGTAAGGGTTCAAAGACAAATAGAAATATCAATTGACCATTACTAGAATATGATGTTAGATGAATTAGTTGATTTAGAAGAAGAAAGATTGTTTTTTAATGGCATCAATAAAAGAAATATAATAGTGGTATTTGGCGGAAATCATGGGTGATGGTTAGTGTTAATCGTGTTACTCGTGAATTTTGTTTCGTGATTAAAACTATTTTCCAAAAGGATAAGAAGCTTTTACATTGAATAATTAATATATATTTATCATTGATGGTCATCTTATCAAGGGAGAAAAGGTGGCCCTATAAGTCATAAAGTCATTATATTAAATAAGGAGTTACAATCTAATGGGGTTGGCTTTTATGCATATAATTATGTGTTCACCATTATAATTAATTAGTGTGATGTTTGTAATGGCATGTAGCATGTATATGAGCATGCATTCATATGTATTTGCTTCTCTTGATGCTTTGTTTGTATCGAATAAATATTGTGTTGGTTAAGTCTTGAAGATTGTACTTATATCACGTATAATGCAAATAAAAAGAGAATTATGCTAGCAACACACCTTCTAACACACTCTTTTCAACATACACTTTTTAATTGGTTAAATTTTAAATGGGTCCCACTAAATTTATGTGGGGCCTACATGATTTAGTGGGATCCATTTGAATTTCAACCAATTAGAGACACTACAACATTTTAGGCCTACCGCAACGCCTAAATTTTCTAGGCTGAAAAAAGGGTTCTCAAAGAGAGCCCACTGCAACGGTTTCTACACTCTGTTGTTGAAGCATGTCAAACGTGGAAAAAAATTAGACAACCCTTGATAACCGTTTCGTTATAGCAAAAGGAGAACGATTTTCTATTATTTGTTTGTGCAACCCCTAACAAACTGTTCTTTAAGGATTTTTCTATTTTTGTGAAGAAAAAAAAACAATTTTTCTATTTTTATTAATTTATTAAAAAAATCAAAACCATTAAGAGACCATCGCAAACCTTTCCTTTCCCTAGTCTACTATTTACGCATTCTAACTCTAATTTTTTCTCATCCTCGCGAATCCCTGCACCAAATCCTTTACGGTATTGGTTCTCCGTTGTTGTTTCCAAACCCATGGATTTCACGATTTCATCTTCGTCGTCAATGATTTCAACGTCTCAGTCAGGTTTTGTTCACGTTTCCTCTCCGCCCTGGAAGATTTCGTCGCGTTCCGTCTTTGCCGACGAAGATTTCCTTAGTGTTTCATCTTCTCTGCCACTAATGTCATGGTAATGCTTATGCTTTCCCCTATCCCTATCTTTCTCCTTCATAATCTGCTTTACAATACAATTAATTAAAAAAGCCACACTGTTATTTGTTATTGTTAATTGTTATTATGTCTCTTAAATTTCTTCTTTCTCTCTTGCAGCGCCACAATTTTTTTCCCTGTGAGCTAGGGTTTCTTCTTATTTTGTTATTTAGGTATCACCCATTCCAAGTTTTGGAATTCAGACACTGCTAAAAAGGTGACATTTTTTAGTTGGATTTTCTGGGTTCATCTTAAAATTCCATTGCATTATGGGACTTTATTTTGTTTGTAGTACTTGATTTGCTTCAATGTTGATTATTTTATTTTCAAATTCAGTTGACTGCTAAATACCTTGAATATGTAGGATACCTGAATTATTTCAGGTTGGTTAAATTTATATAGGGTACTTTTGATTTTAATTGCTTAACTTTTTCGAGGTTGGTTAAATTTTTTGTGGTTTAATTGCTTAACTTTTGATTTTAATTCTTATTCCATTCTATATCAGGTTGATCATGGTGGAGTATAAATTGTATTTCAGGCGTTTGTATTCTCTTCCATACGCGTGCTATGGAAGAGAAACTGGAAAGGTTTTCTTATAATTTTTAATATTTACTAAGGGTATAATAGTAGTTTTCCACTATAAAAATTTAATTTGAAAGGCGGGCCGCAGCCGTGCCCTAAGGCAGCTCTGTGACTACAGTCTAACAAGTGCATCAGTCTATCGTCGAGTAATAATTCTCAAATGAATGAGTTCGTATCCACAGAGATCGTGCCAATGTGATGCGACTAGTGTTGTTTAGGAATCAGATATATTTGTATTCGTTTTTAGTTTGGAAGAGTTTAAATTTAAATAAAGTAAATAAAAGATAAAAGAATTAAGATGAGAAAGATAAGTTTAGCGCTTTTGAATCTCTCCCCTACTCATGTTTGGTCATTTAGCGTTATATTGCTTAATATTCTTTTTATTATCCAGCAAATAAATTCATAAATAGTAACCTGGGCTTTTCACATACTAATGTTACCCTATCGCAATTGAAGATACTAAAAATAATCAAGTAAAGTAAATACATGTTGTCACGTTGTTATTACTTTTACATGTTTGTCACACTAGGATTCACACCCGTGCAACGCACGGGGAACAATTTGTTTAAATGATCCGATTCTATATTTCATATTTTAATTTGCATACGACATAAAATAAATTGACGTTGGCGTTCATAAGGGGGTAAGCATTTGAATACAACCAATGGTAGAAATTGATAGGTACTCTAATATAATAATTGATATTAGGGACATAACATTACATATTAACAATAATATTTAAGTCGTAGTTCAACTTCTTTAAAAATCAAAATAATAACAACATAATAAAACATCACATGGTTCTTAAAAGAGACGCTAATATAATTTGTTAAGATACATTTATGGATTTGGATTGATGATGTTGACATTCAAAAAGTTTGGTGGATCCGAAAGAGTTAACCTAATAGTGCACCCAATATCGAAATTAGCCTGACTGACAAATGCAGTCCATTCAACAAAAATGTACTTCTCATTCAAATTCCTTTGTGATGTTTTGAAATTGCAATGAACTGAGATGTTTGAATTCTCCAAAGCTATGATAATGTTATGTTGTTCCTCTTGCAGAAAATTAGTTACGATACTTCTTGGGATATGCTGAAGAATGAAATAATAAAAAAAAAACTTATTATGTAAATATTTTTTTGACAAATATAAAATCATGAAATAGTAATATCAATTTATGCAAATATAAGAAATATGAATATTACCAAAACTTTTTTCCCCAAAAATCTTGGAGGCATTACATTTTCTCCATCAATAACATTCATCTGAAACAAATCATTTATAATAGTCAAATTAAAACAGTATGCAAATATCTTAAAACAGTATTCAATTTTGCAATTAAATTGTCTATGTCTACCTAAAGATTTAAACTATGCAAAAGATTAACACTAAATAACATTCATCAGAAACAATAATTTATAATAGTCAAACTCAAACATTATACAAGTATCTTAAAAACAAATAGTCTGATAAATATTATTTTTCAATTTTGCCATTAACATAGGTTAAGTTGTCTATTTCTACCTAAAGATTGAAACTATAAAAAATATTCACACTAAATAACACAATATTGTCATATGTTACAGGGATGAAACTTATAGTTTTGTAATCATGGAATCAAGTTGTAGTGTGTAGATATATCCTACTTCAATACATACCAATTTATCCTTAGTTTTTTTGAGGTTAAGATGATTATAATATGAACATATAAGTCATTTACCTTTGTATGAGCTTAAGCAAAATCCGCTGGTAAGAGATCTGATGTTTCCTTGGATTCAAATGGTAAAAGCTTCAAAACACTCCCTTCTCAAACCCTAGCTGTCGTGTTATAGATGAATGAAGAGAAACAACATTGATTTTCAGATATAGGCTTTGTTAGTGGGCCAACCTTGACTTTGGGCCTAATTGTTTTTTTGTTACTGATCCACCTCCACTTATTTAGCTAAATTTTAATACATAATTCCTAAACTGCACAAATTAAAACATATGCTATTCCAAAAGTGGACATTATAGAATTTTAAAAATTTAATGCATAACAATTATCAATATAAATTACATAATGTAAATTAATAGCAAAATTCAATAACAATGGATTGGTCATTCATATAACAACACAAATGTAATAAATAAATTTAAGTAACGGAATATAATTGTACCTATAGAACCAAATATGTCAATAGTCTATGATTCCATAAAAAAACATTGACCATCAGTATATAGCTGCAATCTGATTCAAACCTGTTTGAATATAAAAACATTAAGATGCTAAATATTTATCGGACACTCTTAAACTAAAATAACAACAACATATTATAAACAATCAATTGAAACAATGACTTTTATAAAACTTACCATGTGTTAGTTTGCTTAGTATTTAAACCTTCAAATTATATAAAATTTCGGGAAACACCACATTGTTGGCTGTGCAGCAAGTCTTACCATCTTCATCTAATATAAGAACCTTCAAGCCTTTTTTCGTTGTTACTCTTGATATTGCTACGCACAATTGACCATGTGTGAAAACTGGTCGGGGTAAATAAAGTCCAACCTTTGACAGAGATTGTCCTTGGTTGTTGTTTATTATCATTGCAAAGCACAAGCATATAGGAAATTGACGGCGACAAAACTTGAAAGGAAGCCCAGAATTTGAAGGAACTAAATCCATCCTTGGAATATACACGACTTCACCAGCATTTTTTCCAGATATAATTGTGCCTTTTATAATGTTCTTACCCAACTCGGTAACCTGTAGTCTAGTGTACCATTACAAATTCCCCAAGCTTGATCAATATTGCGCAACAGCATAATGGGCACACCAACTTTTAGTGTTAACCGATGATTTGGTATCCCAGAACATTGGATATCGTTTAAAAATTCGGATGTAAACCAGTCATTTTGAATTGAATGATCCTCATCAGATTTGCATGGTGTATCACAACTTAAAAAATCTTGAGATTCACCTGGAATCATAGATAGCACAAAATCATTTACCTCTTGAACAACCTCTAATGTTGGAGCCAGAATTGCTTCATCTTCAAAGAAATTGCTTTTCCCAAAACAGTTAACAATATTTGGGTAAACAAAATCAACCAAAGAAAGCAAAGGGTTATCATGTTGTAAAACACACAAATCTTCAGCAATATTAATTACAGCCTCTCCATTTTCATCTCCACCAATTCGACCATCTCCAATTTTCAAAATCCAATCTGCAAATTCTTTTAGTTCACTTTGTGACTTATCGGTTGAATCACCCTTCAACCGCATGTTTTTTGTCAATTGCAAAACTTTGCAATGCTTCCATAACTTTGATGAGCTAATTGTTGCGTTAACAACATCACCTCTTGATCCTTTTCTAATCACCGGCAGTATTTGTCTAAAGTCTCCACCTAAGACGACAACTTTTCCACCAAATGGCTTGTTTATGTTTTCCTTGTCGACCTTTCCCATCAAATCCTTCATTGTGCGATCAAATGCTTCAAAGCAATATCTATTCATCATTGGAGCTTCGTCCCATATGAATAGACTGGCTGATCTTAATAATTGAGCTCTATGACAATCTTGTGTAATATTGCAAGTTGATTTTTCATTTATTTCCAAAGGAATGCAAAAAGTTGAGTGAGCTGTTTTTCCATTTGGAAGCAATAAAGATGCTATTCCGCTCGAAGCAACATTGATTACAATTTTCCCTTGTGCTCTTAAACCGGCTGAAAGTGTTCTCCACAAAAAAGTCTTCCCAGTATCGCCGTAGCCGTACAAAAAGAAGAATTGACCATATCCAGATAACACAGATGTCATTATTTCTTCATATACAACATGTTGCTCTTCAGTTAACTTTTGAACCAAACTTGCATGCAGAGCACCTAATTCAACTCTATCATAGCTGAGTTCATCTGCTATTAGTTTGTTTTCAAAAGTATTGACATCTTCAACTATAGGAGTAGGCATGCACTTGTAATCACTTAATGTTCTTCCATTTAGGCTCAACAATTTACCAATCTCAATGAGACAAATATTTTTCAACTCATCATCAGAAGTTTGTAAATCTACAAATAAAATAAACACATAAAATCTAATAAGTACAAAGATGTAATGTAATTTCATATTACAATTAACATATACTATATTAATATTGATAAAACACACAATAATTTTCAAGTTCAATTCCAAATATCCAATGCATTACTCATTGTATTCATGTTTAGCAATCTAACAAACAATCTCCGCATCTGATCACCTGAAGTTGTCTCATAAGCTTCTTTTATTGCATCTTTGAACTCTTGGTCATCTTTTAAAAGCCTTAATTCACTACACGCCTCTTGGAATGTTTTACATATTTTGCCATCCACCGTTTTAATACTTTCATAACTTGTGCACCCCCTTTGCTTTGTCAACAACACCCTCAAATAGTATAACTCACCACTTCCAACAGGCACATATGTTAATCTTCCAATGCTAAAACCTTTTTGTCTTGGCTGCCAACGATGTTCCTTATCTATATAAACAAACTTTGTAGGAAATTCTAAATAAAGCAAATTGCGACCTTCTTCATATTCTTGATTTGTAGTAAACCAAGCAAGAAACATCGTGTCAACCATTTCCCGGTAACGAACAACATTATGGAGTGAACTACTGTCGTCATATTTGACAACCTGTTGACCTTCCAAATGAATAGACAACCTAATCACAGCTGGAAATTTTTGATGAATGTCAAATGCAAATGTCCTCCAAACAGCCTCTGCCGGTGATAAATATCGGCAGTCATAAAAGGGTGGTGCAGAAATTAATATAGTGATTCAATTAAGCCAATAGCCCTTAGCCTCGGGTGCTTGAGTTACTTTTCCCAATACTGGCTTGATATTTATTATCTTAGGTCGAGATTAGGGCTCTGTTACAACGTCACCTAATCCTAATACGATTTATAAATATGGTCGGTATTTTGAATACAGTGGTAAAACAATAGATAATAAAAGATAATAAATTGAATAGTAATTAATATAAACTTTTGCAAACCAAATTACATGTTATCAAGTATTGATAGAGGAGTTCATCTACTTGACATAACCTAAAGAGTTTAGTTACTCATTAGGGCTTCGTGGGAGTGAAGGGTTTCACATGAGAGTGAGAGAATGAGCCATTTATTTATGGAAGAGAATGAGATTTCAGTCGGAGGGTTTGTTTTCATAATACGATTCTCCATAATTACAAGGCAGCCACCGTGTTTATTTTTTCCCTTAGGTATACAATGCACCAATGTGAAAACCATACCCCAAAATTCATTTTTTTTTCCTTCAGGTATATTAAACACTGATGTGAAAACCATATCCAAAATTCACTAAAATTTTAAAATTGTCATCGTGTCATCTTTTAGATCAGGTATTTAGTTCATTGATGTGAAAATTCTACATAATCCAGGTATTGATCCAACAACTCTAAATATGCTATATTTATACAAGTAGAATAGAAAATTCAGACTCACAATAAACATAATATTTTTAGCCAAAAAAAAAAATTAATCATAATGTGAAGAGTGTGGTTGGATAAAAAGGATGTCAATTCAGATGAAATGCCATATAATTTAGGATTTGATCCTTTACAATTGTTCCCCGCCGTAGAGTTGTTTAATTTCGATAGAAACTTTTTGGGTCGGTGCACTGTACAATTGTCATTGATGACGTTACACAAAATTTTGTTTTATAGTATGTTGCATGACATCCAACGAATAAGAATCTCTCAATTTGTTTGAGTAATGTAAAAATGATCTTAATCTTATAGTATGCCAGTTCATAAAAACAAAGTTCAATTCAAAATTCACAAAGAATGAAATTAAAAGAATAAATTTAAAAATCCATAAAAGTCATGAATCATCAACAATTTATTTCTCATTAATAAAAGTCCGGGTCCAGACGGCTTTAAATGTAAAGTCTTTTTGGTATCTTATGAAGGATGAAGTACGTATTATGTTCGACCAATTCCATGTGAATGAATGCTTACCGAATAGCTTCTTGTCTTATTTCGTAGCGTTAATTCCCAAGATCAATTCCCCGTTTGAGATGGGGGATTTTCGGCCAATCTCCTTGGTAGGATGTTTGTATAAGTTCATTGAAAAAGTGTTAGCTAAGAGATTGTCTAAGGTTTTGCCATCGGTTATTTCTTCTTCTCAATCGGCTTTTCTAAAAGGTTGAAATCTTGTTGATGGTGTGGTGGTGGTGAATGAAGTAGTTGATTTGGCGAAGAAAACTAAGAGGGAGTGTTTAATGTTTAAGGTGGATTTTGAGAAAGCTTACGACTCGGTGGATTGGGGTTTTCTTGAATATATGTTGAGGCGTCTTGGTTTTAATGGTAAATGGATTGCTTGGATGAAAGCCTGCATTTTTCGAGGAAAGATGTCAATTTTGGTGAATGGGAGCCCAATAGAAGAAATTGATATTCAAAGAGGTCTTAAACAAGGTGACCCATTGGCTCCGTTTTTGTTTCTTGTTGTTGCGGAGGGTTTTAGTGGGCTGATGCGAACAGCAGTTGAGCGCAATTTGTTTCATGGTTTTCGGGTTGGTCAGGAAGTGGTTGTTATCTCACATTTGCAATATGCGAACGATACCTTGTGTATTGGCGAAGCTTCAATTCAAAATATTTGGACTTTGAAAGCTATTTTGAGAGGTTTTGCTTCGGGGTTGAAAGTTAATTTTTGGAAGAGTTGCTTAATGGGGATAAATGTTCAGCATTAGTTTATGGAGACGACGTGTATTTTTTTAAATTGTAGGGAAGGGGTGGTTCCCTTTGGATACTTGGGTCTCCCGGTAGGTGCGAATCCGAGAAGCCGATTGACTTGGGAACCTTTGTTGGATAATTTGCGGCGGAGGTTACTTGTGTGGGAGAACAAATTTGTCAGTCTTGGTGGTCGTATTGTATTGTTAAATTCGGTGTTAAACTCTATCCCAATTTTTTATTTATCTTTTCTTAAGATGTCAGTTAAGGTGTGGAAGAAGATTGTGCGGTTACAGAGGGAATTCTTGTGGGGAGGGGGGAGAGGTGTTAGGAAAATCAATTGGGTGAAGTGGAATATTATTTGTCAACCTAAAAGCACTGGAGGTTTAGGGGTGAGAGATGTCAGAGTAGTCATTTTAAGTTTGTTGACTAAAGGGAAGTGGAGGCTTCTCATTAGTGATCAAACGTTGTGGAAACAAGTTCTAGTTGGGAGGTATGGAGATGGTATTCTTACAAACCCTCATTGGGGAGATTTAAGTTTTCCATCTTCTTCGTCGACGTGGTGGAAAGACATTGGTGTTTTGGAATACCATGTAGGAAGTAACTGGTTCTCTAATGAAGTTGTTAGAAAGGTGAACAATGGAGGATCGACTAGACTTTGGAAAGATAGGTGGGTTGGAGGAGCATCGTTGCACAAACAATTTCCACGTTTGTTTACAATTTCTAATAACAAGGATGCCCTGGTTAGTGACTTAAGGGTTTTGGAGGAAGGAGAGTGGAAGTGGAATTTTTCATTGGAGGCGGGATTTGTTTGTTTGGGAAAGGAATTTTCTAGCTCGTTTTTTAGAAGTGTTGGAGGGATTCCGGTGGTCTGAAGGGATTGATCTGTGGGGGTGGTGCCCTGAGAACGGAGGAGACTTTTCGGTTAAATCAGCATATGTTCAGTTGGCTAAGCTGATTCTAGTGGAGGATCGAGTGACTATTTCGGAGGAAAGAGTTTTTAAGTCAATGTGGAAGAGTTCGGCTCCGTCTAAAGTTATTGGGTTAGCTTGGAAGCTCCTTCATGATCGACTTCCTACTCGTCGTAATCTGGCGTATAGGAATGTGATACCGCTGGATGTTTCCAGAGATTGTGTGTTGTGTGTCGGGGTTGAGGAATCCTCTATACATTTATACCTCCATCGTGATTTTGCTGCTGCCGTTTGGTTTGAGGTGTTTCGGTGGTTGGGATTAACTATTATTATTCCCCCAAATTTATTTTTTCTTGCCGAGTTTTTGAGTGGTGCAGCTCGTAATAGAAAGATAAGGAAGGGGTATTGGTTAATTTGGCATACGACTATTTGGGTAATTTGGAAGGTGCGGAACAGTATAATTTTTGAAGATGAGGATAAGAACCTGTCAGCGGTGATAGACGCGATAAAGGTGACTTCGTGGAAGTGGAGATTAATTAGACTAAAGGTGTCTCCGTGTCTATTCTACGAGTGGTCATGGGATCCGAGAGATTGTTTGGCTCGTTAATTGGGTGTTCAGAGGTTGTGTTCTGCTACTATGTCAGTGCTGCTGCTGATAGTTTGTCTGGCTTTTTTGGTGTTTACTTTGTTTTGTTTGTTTTAGTTAGAATTGTACATGTGAATCTGGTCTGTTGGATTCTTAGATGGTTTTTGTTTGTAGTTTTTGTTCTCTCAGTTGGATTGGATGGGTTTAGGCGTGTGTGCCTTCAGCCTTTGTGTTTTTCTTTTAGCTTTTGTTCTGCTATCTTATTGTAGTCATGTCCCTCTTCAAGGCATTTCTTATGCTTTAGAGGTTTTAATAATATTTTGTCTTTCAAAAAAAAAAAAAAAGCTACAAGTATCATTAGCAATAACACAAACTAATAAAGAAGCCCTGTATAGTGGTACTAAATGCCCAAAGTAACCCAAATCACAACACCAAAACCCAAACCAAAAAACTAAAATTTAAACTTGGAATAAACAAAGTATTTGTACCCAAAAATAAGGTGAACAAAATGCAAAGGGTGTAATTGGATGAAGAGGATGTCAATTTAGATGATATGATGTAAAATTTATAGAATTTAATCTTTTACGACTGTTCGACGTTGTAAAGCCGTTTATATTCGAGAGAGAAATTTTCTCTCTCCAAATCTTGTTGTTTTATGGACGGACGCACCATATAATTCTCATCAATGACGTTGCACTAAATTTTATTTTAGACTTTTGTGTTGCATTCCACAGATCAATAATCTCTCAATTTCTTTAAAAAATGAACATGATCTTGATTCGACATCCAAGTAAATATAAAAATAAAGTTGAGTTCAAAATTCGCAAAGAATGAAATTAAAAGATCAAAAACAAATTGAAACACCTATTAAAATAAAATCATAAAACAATTTATTTCTCATCAGATCCAACTACAAATCTCAGCAATAACACCGACTAATAAACAAACCCTACATAGCTAGTACTAAACACCAAAACAACCCAAACCACAACCCCAAATCCCACACACACACTAACAGAACTTGCTTTAGACGGAGACGGAGCCGGAGTATCTAAAGCGGAAGAACGAATCTGAGGAGGCGACAAGGCTCTTGCCGGCGGTTGAGACGGTGCTGGTGCAGTGGTGGGAAGAGGGTGGGCTTTGTGTCTAGCCATGACTAAAACAATAACCTTTTCACCATGTTTGCAATTTTCAACATTGCCACTGATGAAATAATAGTGACCAGAATCACTGAGCTTAAATCTTGAATCCCCATCGTCCATCTTTTGTTTTGGATTGTTGGTGTTGCAAGAATCATAGTCCTCCTTTTTCACCACAAGAACCGAATCATTCCCTTTATTGTACTTGAAATCTGCAATATTGTCACAAAATAAAAACAATGATACAAAATTCTTGGACATGTATATGTTGGCTCGCGACAAAACTCTGAATTACCTGGCTCTATTCTCTTAGGAACCAGTAGATTAATATCAATAAAAAAAAAACAATTATACAAAATATACAATAATAAATTGTTGTAATGTTGAGAAATACTAATAGTAATGAATTGGACTACTTACGGAGAGTGTCATTGATTTGAAACCTATTTGCTTGAGCCCAGTGACTGTAATAATCAGAAGGTTTCAGTACCCAACCATCTTTGCCACCAACATCATACTCCTTTGCTTCAAGCAACATTGGTGGCAACAAAAACATAAGACTGAGAAACATAGAAGAAGCCATTTTCTACTCTACTATATAGAGGTATATTTGAAATTGTATGTGAAGAATGAAATGTAGTGCTAGATATATATAGTGGAGATTGAGAGAGGCTAGAGATAACCGTTGAGGGGTATTTGAGCATGGGAAATGCACATACAGCAGGGGCTAAGTATATGTTTGCTGGCATTGGTATGATGATGTCATGCGTTTCTTTGGTTTTTTCTACCGCTATTACATTTACACATGGCTACATGCATGGGTACTTCTTTTTTTCTTTCATATGTACCAAGATCTTCAAATTCATGTTTAACGGTGATTAATCTCTGTCAGAAAATTTATAAATTTGTAGAGCAAACAAAATAGATTTTTTTTCTCTTTAAACTCATAATTTCATACGTATAACTTAGTGACTGAATCGAACACATCTAATTAAGAGACTCAAATTTCTTACTACTTCAAAATTCATACTTAAAAACAAAATGATAAAAAGATATTTTATATTCCTAAAAATTAAATATACTCCTTACGTCCCAAAATAATTGTTACAATTTGATCGTGTGCACTATTCATACAAACTACTTTGACCATATTTTTTTATTAATGTATAACAACAAATATTAACATACTCCCTCTGGTCACATTTATAAGCAAAAAATCACTTAAAATTTTGGTCACTATTATAAGCAAAAGTTAACTACTTTTAAACTAATAAATACTATTATTCCTAATATACTCTTACTTTCCAAAAGGTTTATGTGATTTCCAAAGAAAAGAAAGGTTATTTCTATAAATTTATTCATGTTTTATATTAAATCAAGGAAATTAATTACACTTAACTAAATTTCTTAAACACCGCGTAAGTAGTTTTTTTGCCTATATATGTGACCGTAGGGAGTATGAGATATTGTTAGATTTGTCTCGATGAGTACTATCAAAATATCAATTTTTCATAATTTTTAATAATACACAACTAAAGATAGTAATTAATGATAAAAAATGTGCATCGGTAAGTGTGCAGTAGTCAAATGTGACAATTTTATTTAGGTTTTTTACCTTTTTTTTATAATTCAAACACCAAGACATGCATAAGAGAAAGTAGAATCTTAAGTTTTTAGTTTTTCAATTTTGAGTTATGTTATTAACCGTTCGGTTCTCAATGGTTTGGTTTGGTTATTAACGATTCGGTTCACAGTTAGTGAACGGTCTTGAATTATTGGTTCAGTTTGTAAATTTATGGTACGATTCAGTTATTTGCGGTATAGTTTGACTGTTCGGTTCGGTTTGTGATTTTAAATGAATAGTCCTATATGTATGAGTCAGGGTTTAAACTCCGGACACTCCATTTATCCACTTTAAGGGTTGAAATTTTTAGGCACTAGACTATCTAACAAAAAAAGCAATTTTATTACAAAATGGTATATAGAAAGCCTATCTTATATGTAATAGTTAGGGGTGGACAAACCCGCTCAACCCATTACAAACCGAACCGAACCGTGTGATTCGGGTTGAACGGATCGGGTCGAACGGATGGAGCGGGTCCAGGTGGCAACATATATGGGTTGAGATATTAAATAGGGTCGGTTTGTGGGTGATGGAATACAACCCATCAGTTACCCGAACCGAAGTTATTATTATTATTATTATTTTGCTATTTAGGAATCACAGTATAAAGATCTATTTTTCTCTCTCTCGGCGGCTGCTCTCTATTTCTTCTCGTAAGTTTCATTTCACTTCCATATAATTCATATAATTATACTTCATCTTATTAGTTTTGTTCATATAATTCATTGTCTCCATCAATTTCTCTAACTTGTTTATGTTTCTTCCTTTTTTTTCTTCCATTCACATTGGATAATCTTCAGAGTTTAAGATTGAAAGGTTACTTGATTTGCTAGATTTTGGACCTTTGATTTGATGATTAGTTAAGGGTTTTCTGTTTTGGTATTGGGATCCTAGATGTTCTCTTCCTCTGCTCTCTGTTTTGGTCTTCTCTTTCATCATGTCTTGTTCTTTTAGTGATGTTCCACTGATGTCTTCAATAGATGCTTGTTTGGTTGGTAGTACTCTTAAAGTATGATATTTTGAGTTGGAAACTTGTTGAGTTGTTTACTTTTGCATTTAAATTACCATTTTCTTTCTAATTAGCATCACTAATGATGTGAAATTAATAAATTTGCAGGATGCCTCAACACAGGATGAGGTACACACAAGAGACAAACCATGTTCATTAACACAATTGACAACAAACTTTGTAGTATTTGATACATTTTAATCTCATTTGGGTTGGCTGTGATTTAAGCTTTGAATGATGAATGTGTTGTAATTTTAATTGTATTTATAGCTCTAATGCCTCCAAACTTTGGAATTATGTGATCCAATGGAGGATTTATTCAGTTTATACCTAATTAATACTCTAATGCCTCCAAACTCTGGAATTATGTGGTTCAATGGAGGATTTATATTCAGTTTATGTTATTTAGCTTATGTTTAGTTTATGAATGATAAAAGAATGCAAAGAACAACTCAATACTTGGAATTTTATTGGTAAATAAGGCCCAAACTAGCCCAATTTTTTTAGTTGAAAAAATAGCCAAGTTTTAAATAAGAAAATGAAGTAAAATTTGAGTTATTTTGTATTTGACTTGTTTTCCAATTTGACCCAATTGTAATCCCAAACCGTTGTAACCCGTTCCACCAAACCGAAACCAACAGACCCGAACCCGATTCAGACCGAAACAATATTAGGTCGCAATTGGGTCTTGTTGTGCCACCCAATGGATTGATTGGTTCTGGTGTTTGGGCCCGAACCCGAACCGATGCCCAGCCCTACTAATAGTATAATTTATTTATAAATGGTTCTTAACTTCCCAAATTTTTACTCAAACGTCCCATAAAATGGATAGTCCTTGGGAACTTAAAACATGTTTTACTTTCTTTATTTTTCAAAGAGCCGTGTATATAAGTAGGAAATTGTTGGTTCAATTTCACGCCTCGAACGTATGAAATATTTATGCAGTCTTCTATCAAATATATTTCTATACTGGATTGCTAAATTTTAGAAGTAATTTGGATAGTATAAAATATATTTTGGACCCTATCAAATCTCACACTATCATTTTTATATTTTCATATAGTAATAGTAATTGATAAAATGGTAAGAATGTAAAATAAATACAATGAAAAATTGAGAGATCACTATGACCTAAAAGCGAGGTTTTTTTTTATAAAAATTGTTTATTTCGCCCCTCTTCAAATGGTTGATAATGATTCGACTAATATTTTACAAGAATGTGATCAATTTTAATTCATTGTAGACATGAAAATATAAACAGAGTAATACATTTATAACAAATAAAAATAAGAATTAATTTTTTTTTTGTCTTAGATGAAGTGGTAATCCATTAAAATGAAACTCATATATAAGTGCGAAATCCCGGATTCGAACTCGGGTCATGACATCCGGCCAAACAATTTCGGAATATTTGTCAGTTGAGCTAGGACTTATGGGACAAGAATTATTTTGACACCGATTAAAAATAAAAAATAATATATTGACAATGTAAAAATAATTATAGCAGGGAGGGGATTGGATATTAGTTTTAATTGGTTTGAATATTTGATCTTGATTCGGAAGAAGTTCTCACATCCAAAAAAACCTCTTTAATGTGGTGCGGGTAAGGATCATCACCATTATATTAGTAATTAATTGAACTCTTTATTTCTTTTAAAAA
The DNA here is from genome assembly GCA_951799995.1 of Trifolium subterraneum. Classification (NCBI taxonomy): domain Eukaryota; kingdom Viridiplantae; phylum Streptophyta; class Magnoliopsida; order Fabales; family Fabaceae; genus Trifolium; species Trifolium subterraneum. Next base: position 35,792,965 of record OX637461.1, read on the forward strand.
ATAGAGAGGAGAGGGTAGCTACTCGCACCACGTCAAATCTAATGTTTTTGTTGCTTTTATATTATGGGTTGTACTTACGGATAAGTCTCGCATGTTTTATGTTGCAATCAGCAAGGAAATAATTACAGGTAGTCAACGTTGTTCATGAGAAAACTAATGAATTGACAGCCTATCTCTCTACTATAGCCTTTGCCGCTATGTTTTTCAGCCTTTACATTTATCCAAGTCACAAGTGCTATGTATAAGATAAAGTTGATTAAAATATTAAATAAATAACATGAAAAGAAGTGGAATCATGAGGTGTTTGACATTATCGATCTTAATATCGATAAGGCGGACAAGGACTTGAACGAGGTTGAGGAGTTGATTGCGAATGGGGACTGCCATCTGTTGTTCTTAAACTCAAAAGATCTATCCAAGAAGTTTTGGGAGCAGTTGCACTTCAAAGAAAGCATGCTAAAACAAAAATCTAGAACGAAGTGGGTCCAAGAAGGGGATTCAAATATCCGTTTTTTTCATGCTACTATTAAAGATCGTCGCTGAAGTAACCGTATTGTGAAGATTAGGAAAGGGAACGGGTGGATTGAAGGGGTATCCGAAATAAAAAAAGAAGCTAAGGATCACTGTTCTACGCACTTCTCGGAGGAATGACTTACCAGACCTTTCTTGCAAGGTATTGATTTTAATACCCTTTCGGCCGATGATAATGCTTTTCATTGAGAATTTTTTGGTGAACAAGAGGTTAGAGATACGATTTGGAGTTGTGATGGAAATAAAAGTCCGGATCCTGATGGATTTAATATTAACTTTTTCAAAGCGTGTTGGTCAATCGTGAAAGATGATGTAATGACTTTTATAAGTGACTTCCATCATAATGCTCATTTAACAAAAGCCTTAACAACATCGTTCTTAACTCTTATTCCAAAGAAAGACTACCCTCAAGATTTGTTTGATTATCGTCCTATATGTTTGATAGGTAGTCTATACAAATTTGTGTTAATTTTTTCAAAGCGTGTTGGTCAATCGTGAAAGATGATGTAATGGCTTTTATAAGTGACTTCCATCATAATGCTCATTTACCAAAAGCTTTGACAACATCGTTCTTAACTCTTATTCCAAAGAAAGACCACCCTCAAGATTTGTTTGATTATCGTCCTATATGTTTGATAGGTAGTCTATACAAAAATTGTGTCGGAGCTTTTGGTAATAGATTGAAAACAGTTTTGGGGAAATTGATTTCTAACTATCAGTCGGCTTTCCTTCCTCGGAGACGATTCTAGATGGGGTCGTGGTTTTGAACGAAATTATTGATTTAGCCAAAAGAAGAAAATATGATTGCCTCTTGTTTAAAGTAGATTTCGAGCGTGCTTACGATACAGTTAGTTGGAGTTTTTTGGAACTTATGATGATCAAAATGAGCTTTTCAGAATGATGGTTAAAATGGATGAGAGGTTGTATATTCGAAAGTACGATGTCTATTCTTATTAATGGAACTCCAACCGACGATTTCAAGGTGGAAAGAGGACTTCGACAAGGTGCCCCATTATCGCCTTTTTTATTCTTAATTGTAGCTGAAGGTTTATCTGGGTTGATGAAAGGGCGGTAGCGATTGGAAAATTCAAGGGGTATCGGATTAGTAACAACATTCAGTTTCAGATCCTACAATTCGTGGATGATACAATTTTGATGGGAGAAGGCACTTGGGACATGATTCACACTATTGAAATTGTGCTTAGAGGATTTGAACTTGTATCCGGCCTCAAGATTAATTTCGTGAAGAGCAAGTTGTATCGTATTAATGTTGATAGTAGACTTTTAGTGGCAGGATCATCATTTTTTTCATGCAGGGATGAGACCATCCCTTTCAAATTCTTGGGTATCCCGGTTGGAGCTAATCTGAGAAGGAGAGAGACGTGGAAGCCAATTGTGGATGCTATGACTAAAATGCTTAGTATATGGAACAATCGACATCTCTCATTTGGCGGACTTGTAACACTCATCAATTCGGTATTATCTAGCATTCTCCTTTATTTGTTTTTACTTTTTCAAGGCTCCGAGTTGTATTTTGAAAATGCTAGAGAGGATTTAGAGAAACTTCTTGTGGGGAGGGGGGCAGATGACAAGAAAATTTGTTGGATCAAATGGGATCAAATTTGCCTTCCAAAGGCTCAAGGTGGGTTAGAAGTAAAAAAATTAATTTTGTTTAATGCCGCTTTATTGAATAAATGGAAATGAAGATTTTTGACTGAAAATGATGCATTATGGGCTGAATTGTTACGATTTCGATATGGTCATCTCCCTACACAATTGTTAGGAGAAGTTTCTGTTCTGGTTGGTGCTAAGTTCTCTATATGGTGGAAATACATTATATGAATGATGAGAGGGACCGAGGATGGTTGTTTTAAGTCCAATGTGAGACCTTGTGTTGGTAATGGAGTAAACATAGGTTTCCGGGAGTTTAATTGGTTTGGGAATCAACCCTTTAGTGAATTATATCCTGATATCTATGTAAAAGAGGCGAGGCGGAATGCCTCGATAGCTGACATGTTAGGTGGTTTTGAGGAGTCTTTCGTGATATCTTGGCAGTGGACTGAGCAGTTGTCAGATAGTGAAGAACAACAGGCAGCGGAACTCGCATAACTTATATTGTGTTTTTTGCTCTTCGTTTTTTGAGGATTGTGCCCATCTTTTCATCCATTTCTCTTTCGTCAATAGTGTGTGGGAGGATGTTTTCTATTGGTTTGGCAAGAAATACCAAACAGGGGCTGGAGGGTGGAATGATTTTAATTTGCTTGGCAATATGGTAAAAATGAAAAAAATGAGAAGGTGCGCCATTTGATTTGATTGGCAACTACATGAAGTTTATGGAAGCTTCGTAACAATGTGATTTTCAATGGGGTCATTCCGAGTATACCTCCCTTGTGAAAGACATCAAAATTATTTCTTGGATTTGGTTTAGCAGCCGCTATGGTCATAAATCTTGTATTTCTTTTCCTATTTGGTTTGTTTCAAAAGCATTTTTTAATATGTTTCGTATTATAAGAGATTGAATATCTCTTGTACTTATTTATAATATAGGAAAATATTAACTTGTGCCCGGGAGCACTTTCCCTATAAAAAAATACGCCATTCCGCTTGAGTGTGGCGGGTGGGTTGACCGGTTTTGTCATCATCTACTTAATGAAAAAAAATTAGGAAATTATATTGCCGCAGTCACTCAGAATGGAAAACACAAGAATTATCCAGCGCAGAAAATGTAGCAGTAATTGGCGGTTAAGAATCGCAAAATTTTGAAAAACAAGACAACGCTACAAGAAATGAATCAACACAATTGAAACCAAAGATTCTCTCTTTCTCGATGTCGCTGCAGACTCTGAAAGAAACACTCAGACATTGCACAACCCAACAATCACAACCATCTTCTTCTTCATCCCAATCCATCTGCGATTTCGATACACACTTCCCAATTCACAGAAAACCCCCAAAATCCTCTCTTGCCCAACAGCTTCGCCTCTTTGATTACCCTGATGACCCACCCTTTGAGCCTCAAAATTTCCCTTCCCAACAAAACGACTCCAAAACCCAACAACAAAACCTAGAAGATGAGGAGGAGGAGGAAGAAGAAGTAGTAGAAGAAGAAGATGATGATGATGAAGAGCCAGAGATAAAGAGGGTGAAATTCAGTTCAACCAAATCGTCTCAGTTTCAATTTGATCATACTGGACCCTTTGAGCCTTTGGTCTTGTCTTCGGATGGAGAAGTTCCTTTAGTTCAGGTTTTCATTGTCTCTATACTTATAGTTACCACAGTTATTTATTGCATTTTATGCTTAATTTTATACAATGATTTGGTTAATTGAATGCAATTATGGAGTTATTTATATTGGTATTTATTTCAAAGTAAGTGAAATATTTGGTATGAACATTATAAGACTTGATCTTACTAAATTCAATTGGCTATTCATAGTTATGAAACAGCCATACTGACACCGGCTACGACATTGATACTGACAAGTCGATACCCGTTAATGCTTCAGTTGGTTTCAGACAATGACACGTGTTAGACACTAGACACACCACCTTCAATGTGAAATGAAGATTCATAGTAGTGAGTAGATTTCATAATGGCAGGTTCAATTGGCTATTCGTAGACACGACTCGACACTAATATTGACATGTCAACACAGTTAATAATTTGAGAAAATAAAATAATTGAATGTGTCTATTTCAAACACCGATGTGTGGCGGACACTAGACACACCTTCAGTATGAATCATTTAATGTTTTTTCATGTACTTAATTTGAAACTAAATTAAATTGTGAGAGCACTGTTTCAGGTTCCTGCATCTATAAACTGTAGACTGCTTGAGCATCAGAGAGTGGGAGTGAAGTTTCTTTATGATTTGTACAAGAACAATCATGGGGGCATCCTTGGAGATGACATGTGAGTTACACATTTATCCTCCTCTTCTGTTTTTCTATTTTAACCCCCTCCCGTTATTTTAGTGCTATAATATGTGTATAATAAGTAATATATACATATGGAAAATTAACAATGTTCTGTTATTCTCAATCTCAAACACTGCTGTACTTGTCTAATTTGGAATATTCTAATGGATTGAGAACACATTATGATGGGATTTTCTTGGTTTTCTGGAAATCATGGTACACCCTATAGTACAATGCATTTTACCTCCCTGAAATATTGCACTTTCGCAACATAAGCCTCTAAAGTTTTCTTTTTTATCACAACCCACTTGATGATTGGTTTTGACTGGAAATACTTTGGGATACAAGAATTTATGTTACTCAAGTAATTTTTTGAGTCAACTATTTCTTGTTTTAAAATTTTAAAGAAATGTGCCTTTGTCAACTATTTCTATTTTGCTTCTTAGGTAGGCCTTTGTCATTAAAGTAACATATGTTTGCACTCTTTTTCATCTTTGCACTTTCTTTTTTAAACTTCCAAAACCTCAGTGTACGTCTTCTGCTAGTGTTTGATCCCTATGTATATTAAACTTGTGGATTTTATCTTTTGTTTTGTGTCTATATTATTTGTTGGTATACGTTGCTGCTATTTTTTGTGAGATTTGGTTCTTTTTATCTTAACTCTGGCTGTAGGTACTAAATTGAAGTTCATTTTTGCACATTGAAATTTGAAACAGGGGTCTTGGAAAGACTATTCAAACAATAGCATTTCTTGCTGCCATATATGGTAAAGAAGGAGACTCCGTTCTAACTGAGAAGCGAGTGGAGAAAAGAAACCCTGTATTAATAATTTGCCCATCATCCATTATTCAAAACTGGGAGAGTGAATTCTCTAAGTGGTCCAACTTCAGCGTTTCCATTTATCACGGTGCAAACCGTGATTTGGTATATGATAAACTGGAAGCAAATGGAGTGGAGGTACTTATTACCAGTTTTGACACATTCAGGATTTATGGCAGCAGTTCCTTGTCAGATATTCAGTGGAATATTGTGATTATTGATGAGGCTCATCGACTTAAGAATTGGAAATCAAAACTCTATAATGCATGTTTAAAAATTAAAACCCTGCGACGATATGGTCTTACTGGGACCGTAATGCAAAATAAGATCTTAGAATTGTTCAATATCTTTGATTTGGTTGCACCTGGATCCCTCGGAACACGGGAACACTTCCGTGAGTTTTATGATGAACCCCTTAAACATGGTCAGAGGTCAACTGCTCCTGATAGGTTTGTTCAAATAGCTAATAAGAGAAAACAACACCTTGTTGCGGTTCTTAATAAATATATGTTGAGAAGGACAAAGGAAGAAACCATAGGGCATCTTATGATGGGGAAGGAAGATAACATTGTTTTTTGTGCAATGAGTGATTTGCAAAAACGTGTTTACAGGAGAATGATCCAGCTTCCTGACATTCAGTGCCTTATAAATAAGGACCGGCCTTGTAGTTGTGGTAGCCCTCTCACTCAAGTTGAATGTTGCAAAAGGACGGTACCAAATGGAGCTATTTGGCCTTACCTTCACAAAGATAACCTGGAGGATGGATGTGATTCATGCCCCTTTTGCATTGTCCTTCCATGCCTTATCAAGCTACAACAGGTTAAGTGAGATACTAAGATCTTTTAAATTTTTACCTTTCATTTTGAACATACTGTCATTGCAAAATATCCTTTAGAGCTAACTGTTCATATCACTGGTCTTCTGTTGTAATTTTATTCATTAGTAGGATTTTCTGTCTTGTAATTGTAGGAAACTACTCCCTCCGGCCTTATTTATAAGCAAAAGTCAACAAAAAAGCTTGGCCTTAAATATAAGCAAAAGTTACCAAAAGCAACTATATTTAATGCTATTCTTCCAAAAGTACCCCTAATTAATTGTTCTACTTTTAACATGATTTTATACTTCCAATGCAAATTTAATGTATTGTAAGGGGTAGTTTAGTAATAGTAACAACTTTCTTAATATGCGTGAAACAAGAGAAATTTGCCTATAAATAAGGCCGGAGGGAGTATTTATTATGATTCAGCTCCATAATTGTAACATGGAAGCGAAAGAAAGGCAATGTACTTTCTCGAGATGACATGTTTGTATCTGTTAAGATGAAGTAGATGATGACAAGGATATGAATATTCAAATTAAAAAGGATGTGATTTGATAATAAAATTAAATCATGAAAATGAAGCTCGTCACTCTTTATTACATGGTGGTGGATGTTACCTTTATTTCTTAGTCATCACACTGTTGGAGGGACTTGGCTAAGTGTTATGTTATAGATTAAAAAAGTTACAGACAGATTTGATTACCGTTTCCTTCTCAATCCTTCATAAAAAATAAATTAGGATTATGTCCGTAAAAAATAGCAGATAATATATAAGTTAATTTTATAGCAGATATGTGATAATTGTTTTCAATACTTGGTTTTTGTTTCCTTATTTTTACAAAAATATTAGAATAACCTAGGGTTTTTTGGTTTTCATTTTATATTTCCTTACTTTTGTTCCTGTGTACCACCGCGTGACACCTTCTACTGTTGTTGCCATTTCCACTCAACACTCTCCATAGTTTCAGAGTAATGTGGAGCACTATTGCCTTTCAGCTTGCATACACAATATTCAGAGTTCTACACCCATGAACAAACTTGTTTATGATCATGCTCAAGATGCTTCTTCACATTATCTTGAATATTACTGTTTCTTTTTGCCAGATAAGCAATCACCTTGAGTTGATTAAGCCAAACCCCAAAGATGACCCTGAGAAACAAATTAAAGATGCAAAGTTTGCTGCTGCTGTCTACGGCCCAGACATTGACTTAGTTGGTGGGAGCATGCAGAATGAGAGTTTCCTGAGTCTAAGTGATACAAAACATTGTGGGAAAATGCGAGCACTTGAAAAGCTATTGTTGTCATGGTTTTCAAATGGAGACAAAGTTCTTTTGTTTAGCTATTCTGTAAGGTGAGTACTTGGTAAACCTTTGGATCATGTTTGATTCTTTTTCTGCTTATCTTATAAGTTAGTATAAATTTACCACAATATCGATTGAAATTTTTGGTATTATACTCTAATTTGTCGTTTTAGATTTCTTGTTTCAAACTTAAATTTGTTAGTTAGGATTATAGAGAGCTTCCTCCTATCTATTGCCTCGAGACCATAGTTGTATTCTGGTCTCAAGGTGATTGGACATCGTTGGCATTAATAGTCTGATATCTGCATGTTCCGTATTATTCTATTTCTGTTGTTTAACTTGAGCTACTCTTTCCAGGATGTTGAACATACTGGAGAAATTTATCATACGAAAAGGCTACTGCTTCTCAAGACTTGATGGGTCCACTCCAACTAATTTACGTCAGTCTCTGGTTGATGATTTCAACTCTAGTCCAAGCAAACAAGTATATCTCAAACTTAGCAGTTGAATAAGCATTTTCTGGTTCAATTTGTTATTGGGCTCTTGTTTATTATTTTAGGTGTTCCTGATATCAACTCGTGCTGGTGGGCTTGGATTGAACCTGGTCAGTGCAAACCGTGTTGTAATATTTGATCCCAACTGGAATCCTTCACAAGACTTACAGGCTCAGGATAGGTCCTTTCGATTTGGACAGAAACGACATGTTGTGGTATTCCGTCTTCTCTCAGCTGGTTCACTTGAAGAACTAATTTATTCTCGTCAGGTGTACAAGCAGCAGTTATCAAACATTGCTGTCTCTGGAAAGATGGAAAAACGATATTTTGAAGGTGTCCAGGTACCGAAATCTATATATTTACATGTTGCAATTATATTCATTTTTTTTTTAATAATTCTAAAAAATTACTTTCCTTGCAGGATTGCAAAGAATTTAAAGGGGAGCTTTTTGGAATTTGCAATTTATTTCGAGATTTATCTGATAAACTATTTACCAGTGAGATCATTGAAATGCATGAGACGAGTAAAAAAGACGACGGGCTTAAAACAGAACAACAGGAAAAAATAAATATTTCAGAAGAAACAAGTTTATTAGACACAGAGCCTGAAACCAGGTTATGTTCTGAAGCTGTGCGGACTACAACAAGTAAACCAGATATCGAATTTGAAGACCTCGGTAGGTTTCAAACAATCGTATTTCACATTCACTGAAATTCCTTGCTTTCCTTGGTTATAAATCTAGTCAGTAAGGAAACAGTTAGGAAGTTGGCTAAATGATAACTTCATTAACTTCTAAGATATAGCAGGAAGACTTTTTACTGGAACATTTTTTTTATGAGGTGATCATGGTCTTGTCTACATATGCATAAAAATGCTGGTAAAACAAATTTGTTTTGTTAGCACTGTCCAAATTTATATTTCCATTCACCATACCATGACAAAAGAATATTGAAATCTTTGCTTCTTTGCAAGGAATCTTTGCTTAGTAGATACATCAGCTTCTTTGCTTATTAGATACATCGGCTTCTTTGCATTAATCTTTGCTTTGTAACTGGCCATTCAAATGAGGGAGTAAAGCTTCTGAGATTTATTTAATGTCTTTAATTTTGAGAAATGACAAAGTGGAATTTCCATTTAATCAACTAATGTTTTGTATCTTCAGGCATAGTTTACACTCATCGCAATGAAGACATTGTCAACTCCCGACCAGTGATTCAAGGGCGGTTTTCTTCCAGCAGCACCCCTTCAAGTGATGATGACTTAAGCAGGCCAAGCATCTCTGTAGTCTATAAAAAGGAAAAACCAGATTGTGTACCTAAAAAATTAAAAGTTACTTTGGTTAATGAAAGAAAGAGAGCACAGTTTAGCCTCCTTGCAGAGTCTATGGGCATGGGAGAGCTTGCATTCAGCAAATGGTTACTATCAGCCACTCCAAAAGAGAGAAAAAAAGTGCTTATAGAATATAAGAAGAAAAAGACTAAAGGTTGAGTTGTGGTTCTCATGGATGAAAAACAAATGCAGGCCTTCCGTGTGGTATTGCTACATACAATACCCAAACAGTAGAAAATTTTGTAAATGTGTAGATAGCAGATTTGTCCTTTTACAAATTGAATTCATTAGATAGCTTGTCATGAAAACATTGTAACTTTATTTTTGATGAATCGTAATGTTTCTTGCAGCTGTATACGGCTCGAATATTAGTATTTTCACATGAAAAATATATTTAAATGGTCATGTTTATAATATGAATTTTTCTAGCCACCCAAAAAAACCTAGTTACACCCAAACTTTAATTGAAATTTATTCATAAGAATACCGAAGTTACCCTTGTACATGTTTAAATTTGGTTAACCTAGTGTACGTAAATTTGAGTTTAGGTAGTGTATCGGTTTCGTACCCATATATAAATTGAGTTTACGTACTCCTACATCAAGAAAACCAAAACACGAGTACCGTACATGAAATGAATTCCCGTACACATGTAAACTAAGTTTGCATACGTAAACTGTATTCATGCTTACACTTGCAACCCAAAAACCAAAATGCAAGAATGAAACTCAATCACAACTGTAGAACTCAAAATCACATCTTTCTTACCCGGAAAACCTTGCAAAAATGGAGTGATGACAAGGGGAGAATGGAGTTATGGGTGGAGAGAACGAAGACAACAAAGGAGATGGAGAGGACGGAGGTGAAGGAGATGAAGAGAATGGCGTAAAAGAACAATTATGTGTAATGAAGGAAAATGTTATTTCATTTTATGTGTTTTTGCTACTTTAGGGTGTAACTAGGTTTTTTTAGAGTGACTAGAAAAATCTTATAATACTTAATAATCAAATTTCAATTAATCAATCAATATTTTGCAATCTTAATCAAAGTTCGTTAAATTGGCCAATTCATATTGTAATAACATTCATGATTGATCTGACAGGTTGAAAACACATCTGAGAACCATGTTCAAGTAAACATATTAGAACTAAGTTGATAAGCATGAGCATATATATTCATATACTTTACCAAGTTTGTAAGCAGACTCTTCTTATAAATACAATTTGAGATGGAGGAGTTAGAAAATTGAGAGATCAGAAGAAAGATGACTTGTTTCTCGCGCCCCAGTTAAATACAACTATACTAACATTTGTTGTGGAAAAAAGAAATAAAAGATTTCATTTTCATTCCAATCCACTACAAAGCAAAAAGCTTGTAAAAAGTGACACAAAGTATGCCCTTTGTTTCTTTGGATTCATCAATCTACGCAGAGAGCACTACAAGTTTAACAATTCATACGGCTTATCCTACCCCTTACTTTTTCTGCTTTTGGTTCTAATAACAAGCACTTCCCTAGAGCTTCAAACAACCTTCACATAATGTTGTACCTATTTTCTCTGCAATTTGAATCTGGAGACAGGTTTTGAAGGTTGAGAACCGGAAACCTGTTAAAATACCAAACTCATGATCATCGTCATATATTTAAGTCAGTGATGAAACTGCAAAGAATCATAACAAAAGCCATGTTCACAAGCAAATATTCTTTTAAGAACATGCCATACAACTCGGTTAATCTACCTGTGAAGTTGAATTTTGTTCCCTCGAGGCTTTTTTTAAGTTCTCGGCATGCTCTACGATTGAGCCTGTGAAAGCCTGCAGAAAAAATTTATTCGAGAAAATTATCAACTGCTGCATATTTTTGTAGCAGGGCATTATGGCTCACGAGGGAAAAGATTGCAAAAGATTAAACAAACCTTGCGACCATCAAATGACGGTTGTGAAGTTTGATGTTGAACCTGTAAAGGAAACAATAGTACATGTCAAACACGAACTCTCTTGAAATCTTAAGCTGTAGTTTCCTTTAAGATCTTTGAAACATTTTAACTTTTAAAGCGACTGTTCAAGAGTACTGAATCAATTAATCCATTAACAAATTGAATACTGATCCAAGCATTAATTCCTCCTTTTGCTAACTTTTGATAACTATTATTTTTATTAAAATGGCCTTAATTACTTCATCATCTCTCTCTTGTCACAATACAAATCTAGTAGATAATTTATTAGGCAAGAGGAGTGAGACGACGAGTCTCAATAATTATAAGATAATATGCATCTAACTAAATTAACTGACTTTCTTAATTTGTGTGAATTAGGGCCTGTTTGTTTCAGCTTTAAAAAAATGGATTTTTTCTTTGTATTTTTGAAAATAGATTTTGTAAAACCGTTTTTCAAAATATTACAAGTGTTTTTGTATTCGCTTTTTCTAAATAGAAACACTAATTTTGACATCATATAACATAAATGTACATTATTGATGCTCACAACATAGTCAAAATCGCAATTTATTCAAAAAGTTATATTACAAAAATGATTTTTGTGAAAATCTATTTGAAATAGCTTCAGAATTAAGTGATTTTTTGAAATTTTGATATCCAAAATTTTTTTCAATAAAATGATGAAATACATAAAATAACATTTTAAGAATAACTATTCAAACAAAATTTTCATTTGAAGCATTTATAAAAAAAATTCTTTGTAAATTTTTTTTATACAAAATTTTCTAACACTACAAAATCTATTTTAAAAAAAATCCAAAACAAACGGGGCCTTAGTCAAGAGGGTCTTACATAAAAGGATGGAGATGGAATTATTTAAGAGAACAGAACTGTGAAACCTCAATACAGTTTAAGGCATACCGAAACATAACAAAATCGCATTCCAACTTCAAAATAAACCATTAGTTGTAATCTCAGGGAAAAGCAAGGCAGTATTTCATTAAAAGATTTTCATACCTCAGTTTTTGATGCAGAAGTTGCTTGAGATGTCTTCTCTCTAGGAAGTATGGGAGGTTTCACACTGGGATCAATAGATTTCAAATTTTTTGCTAAAACTTTCCCTACTGGTAGATCAGACACAACAGACAATCAATTCTAGAATGGATGCAAACAGCACAGGCGGCCATTTATAGATACATGGACAATGGAATCGTGAAAAATGCATATACAAAGAAAATGAGTGCGCAGAGAACTTTGAATACCAACCTTTGACCTGAGATTGAACAGCCAAATTTGCAAACTGCATTTTCAAAATCAGAATGTAAAAGCATATTCTATTTCAGCTGAGTAGTTATATAACATATTAAAACAACTTAAAAGCTGAAATAAAACAATGAAAAAATACTTTCTTACATTCAAATTATCAGCTGTATCTTCTTGATGATTATGCTTTTTTGGAAACTTATTTGCTGAATGTCTATTGTTTGTCTGGTCCAGTGGTATGACTTGACTACTACCCTACTTCATAGAAAACAAATCACAAGTTATCACGGTTCATCGTGCTCATAGCCTTAAACAAGATTTCTAAACCAGAGACAACATATTGATGAAGATACTACTTCTGGATTTTGGGGGCTGTTTCTCTGATAAGGACTATCATCAAAATCAACAGCTGTTTCTTCATCTTGATCACTGCAATCACCATTTTTTTCAGCAAGCTCTTCTTTTTTCTCAAGTTCATCCATTAATGATAAAAATGAAGCATAGTCCATTTCTTTGGCTGTATCATTCCCAGAACTAGGAGCATCTTCGATAGGTGAATCTGAAAAATGTAGAGTAACGTTGAGGAAAAAATAAAAGACAAGAAAACAAGAAACTTAAAAATGAGCAAATTAGTAAAATCTGTTCAAGGAAAGAAAAATATGTGTTAATCCACTTGGAAGTAAAGATTGAAAATAACAAAAACTGCTGTACAAAATATATGTAACCTGCCCAAGAAAAAGATACAAGTATATGTTGACGTTGTGCGTTTTTAGATAGAAATGAAAAAAAAAAACTGAAAGAATAAAGACTCAAACAATATGATTCAGCACTATCCTCTCTTTATTACAAGACCCCTAAAAGAATAAAGACTCCTCAAGCTAAAGCTTAAGCTTGTTACAAATAAACTCTTTGAAATTATACATGGACAGTGCTTACATGGAAAGTGTTGCAACTTCAAACAAAATAGAAATTACAAAATAGCAGCAGAAGCCTAAATAAATACCAACCATGGTGCAACCAAAGAATACCTATAGCACCAATGAAGCATCTGAAAGCACTGAAATAGGTGGGCCCAAAAAAGTAAGAATAAACCATAACTACTATTGGGGAGTCAAGAACAAAACGGAATGATGAAGCAAAATTATATGTAATTGGTGCTGGCAACTTAGCCTTGCTGGTGGCTAGACAGCGCAACTATCCTAGATAATCAACGGTTATTTTAGTAGTTTGTCAGGACCAATGACTAGAGAATCTTCCATTAGACACCGATGGAGAGAATGAATAAAGCACGCTAGGTTAAGAGTGACTTCGACAAATGACTGCAAACAAGATGTCAACAGAAAGCTTGGAACTACTAACGAGACAAACAGAAAGTTGTTTCGTCTGGGTTGAAACAAGACAGAGCTCGAATCAAACAGAAGCTGAAATAAACAAAACATAAGTGACCAAAGTGAGGTAAGGCTAGGTAGCATAGAACATATAAATCAGAACCAGAAATAAATTCTTGTCAAACAGAACTACCATGTTGAAGCCAACATGACTGATAGAACCAGAGGACAAGTCAAGTGTGACAACAATCACAAAACCGAAAAACCACAAACAAGAGCAAAACTGCTTAGAGAACAGTGATTAATAGTGTCAACTGTCAACAAGTAGAACCACCTAGGGCACGCATAGCTCAAGAAGCAACTACAGCAAAGGTGGCGTAACTATAGCCCAATAGAGTCAGCAGATGTCTATGAACTCGGGGAGACAGTCGGTGAGATCAAACGAATGTCAGCAATCGCTTGACGGTGATGAACATAAAACATTCATGTGAGAGCGTGTTACTTACAACACTCCAAGGGATGGCCCATTGGCAATCTCCGCGATTGATAGTGTGTGTGTCAGAATGTCAAACATACAACAAACTATTTGATGGCGTGCCGTGCTCAATGTTGTTGAAGCCCTGAAATGAACTCTCAAAAATAGAAGAAAAAAAAAAGGCAGGATCCATATTTGTGTATGGTTGACTTGAAGAATAGAGTACCATATTTTTGTAAGGTTTACTACTTTGGGGAACTTGGCAGAAGAATAGTATCATAGCCGGTAACGAAGTATGGTACAGCTCTGATACAAGTTGAGTTTTGGATAAAAGGAATGAATAGACAGAATAATAATTTGAAAATATGATTATGCTTGATGATACCAAAAGATTAAGCATTAAACCTATTTGTAGAGAAACAGATTATGATAATAATAACTAAGTGATAAGGAAACTGATCATGAGATAAGATGAGAAACTACTATACATGCACCCAGTGACACAGTTATAAATGGATGTCTATCCAATGTGTTTCAATACATGTATCCACTGCTGAGCATTAGTATTCATTTGGGTTCATGTTGTGCTGTAAAACTTATTTGAACGATAGAAAATTACATGAATAAAACATTATTTTAACTTTAACCAACAAGTGGTATCAGAAAGCTGAGTTAGGAGAAAAGAGATAGGGAAAAGTTGTAAAGTGCAAATCGAAAATTGTATATAACAAAATGTAAAATGAAAATTTAGTGTTTAAAAATAAGAAACCGGGAAATTTGTATCCTCCAAGCAAATCCAAATTAAACATACAATTATATGCTAATAAAACCAACATATGTAATGATAAAAGTCAAGATTAACGTAATCAGGACTTGACGTGACAGATAATGACAATTAGTAATTACAGATATTAGAATAATCTTGATAAATAAAAAATCTTCAGAGAAAGGAAATCAACTTTATTTCAATTTTCCAAACCAATGTGCCATCTTCCGTTTATAATGATTAATGAACATAGACTAACATCCTATATAAATCTAAAATTTTGGAAAGTAAGAAGACAATAACATACCTGATTCAGATTCCTCTTCATCAAATTCGTCCTCGACTTCGTCCTCCACATATTCTTCCCTTATTTCCACAAGACCCCCCTGCACCAATTAAACCATAACAGTAATTAATAATTTATGTGGCCTTTAAAACTATTAACACTAATTGCTAACAAATGAATGCTAAGACATAAGCAAAAAAATGTAGCACAAGACAATGTTAAAACCAAAAAGAGCAGTACATAAGACATTGCAGCATAACTCTACCAAGTTCACCCACAAATTTAAACAGTTAAAATAACATAATACATGTGTGAATGTCAAAATTGCCTCTACAAATGAAATTGAAAGTTTCTTGAAACAAATGAGGGAAGTTGTGAGACAAACCGCTACTTCTGAATCTGTGACATTGATAAACGAAGCAAGGTTGTTAATCATGGCCTGTAGAGAATCAACCTGGGAATCCAATGATTTCCCTCTTCGTTGTAAAATCTCAACTGTTTGCTTTGAAGTTCTGTCTGCATAATAGCCTTCTCCCAAGAGAACCTAACAATCAAAAACCCTTCACCATTAAAAATAAAAAAATTTCCCATAGGGCTATGACCTACTATATATATATATATAGGGGAACTTTCAAGTAAGAGGAGTTTTTAAAATGAGAGGGTGAGAGAAATAAATAATGACCATTAGATCAAATTGTAAGGTGTAGATTAAAAGATTACAACTAAAATTAATTGCACATGATCTTTTTCCTATGTTCCTTCATCTCTTGAAAACAGAAATGCCACCTGCTACTTCCTTGCTCTCTACCAACAAAATAATCGATAATGATTCAAAAAAAAAAAAACAAACTAATCGATAACATAAAATAACATAACCATGAGTCACTGGAAACAAAACATGAGTCACTTTTCTCCTCTTTCATTCTATTGCAGATTTACAGGTGACATCTGGGTTGTTTCCGTTGACGTTTCTTCCATTACTCTTCTTTTTCGACATTGATTTTGGTTTTAATAACAAATTGAAGATAATCTTCAGAGACGCATTCCAAATAATTAGAGTAATAGTAGATTAAGAATTAAGAATACCTTCTCTTTTTTCTTTTTGCAAATGCAGTTTGGCTCCATTAAAAAAGGGGGTTTTGTTCAATGATTTAAAAAAGGGTTTGTTTTTTGCAAATGCAGTTTGGCTCCAATCAAAAGATAAGAACTTGAAGCTTGGGAACATTGATTCTACTCATTTAGAAATGCCATGGTTTTCTAGTTCTAGTGTTATTTTTAGCATATGTCATAGTACTTGAGCTGGCGAACAAGAATCTCCATTGTTATGGATCTAGAATGAAAAAACAAGGGTCTCACAAAATTGGAATCTCCATAGATTGGAATAATAATTTTTCAAGATTTTATATTATTGATTATTCTAGTTTGTTGGTTGATAGTAGCAGGGAAGAGACTTCAAGTAAAGATTTCAAATGGCGTTTCTGTTTTCGAGAGAGATGAAGAAGAACATGGGAAAAAGATCATGTGCAATTAATTTTAAGTGGAGCCTTTTAATCTGCACCTTACAATTTGATCAAAGGGTCATTATTTATTCCTCTCACCCTCTCATTATATATATATATTCAAGAAAATTACACATGAATTGGAGGCAAACAGGTAACAAGCTACGCAGCTAACCCTTTTTGGATGACGAAACCAATTCTGTTAGATACTACATCGATAAACCTATGAGACACAATATTGTTATGCATGACTCTTTGAACTCTTTTTAGAAGATTTACAGCTACTCGTGTTAGGAAGCCAAATGTGTCAAACACTAATGGTACAAACAAAAACATGTTGACTGTCACGTTTTCTCATGGTTGACCATTTTGTCTAAAGCAAATTTAAGGGCAGTTTTAAAAATTGAAAAAGAAAAGCACATTCAATTCAACCAAATAAAGAAAACGCACCTTGAACTCGTTGGTATGAATCAAGCGACCAGGGAAGAACGCTGCTTTCCCAAATGGAACCTGAGAACACCATTTCAAATTTTGAAAATTCTTTTACAAAAGAGTAATTAAAAAAAAAGGAGAAAAAACACAACAAAACAAAAAACAAGGATTGACTTGCCATGACATCGTGAGAGAGTTGTTCAGGGAGTTTCTGGACGAGGTTGATAAGGTTGTTATTGTCGTTGAGAAAAACTTGCAGGCGATGGAGGTCGGCATTCTTTTCAGCGATGGCGTCTTGGACGTGCTTGGTGGCCTTGTGGACTTCCTCTGTGGGGAACTGTGAGTCGAGTGGTATCACAGTGCCTTTTCTCCTCGACCCTCCCATTTTTCTAGACAACCTTCCTGTGTTGTTGTTGTTGACGGTGGGTGGCTGTTGGAACAAAGACGAGTAGAGGGAAATGTGAGTTTTGAAACTCCAACTTCAATCAAACAAACCTTGCGTGCTTGTAATTGTACTGCTGAGGTATGACGACGGCGAGTTCGGAGCTAATTGTATTCTGGCTAATAAACAAAAAGGGGTTTTGTTAGTGGCGGAGCTAGACTAAAATATTTGGCTGGCCGCCAAAAGAAAATTAATTTATAAATCAAATATGCAAATATATTTTTTATACCAAAAAGTTAAGTCGTAATAACCACATTTGATTATCAACAAAATTAAAAGCTAGCATTATGCAAGACTAGATCAAGACTTCACAAGGTTTGACTCTACCAATTAAAACAGACATCAAAACACATAAAAAAACACAGCAGCAAAAAAAAAACATATCAGTGAAGTTTTAATTGATTTATTTAAAATTGGAGTTGTTATAAAATCCTATAGCAGCAAAATTCTTTCCACTAACTAAAAAACCTCAGCATTCATTATACTCACACCAGAACAGAAATGTTTATTCAATCAAATCAATCAAAGAAGGACTGAGTATATCTATTATCTATATTTATTCAATCAATCAAAGAAACAAATCAAAATTTCCCAAAAACCTAAAACCTAGAAAAATTATAGATTTTGAAAAATTGTACCTGTCTGTCGCGTAGACAAGAGAGAGTGAAATAAAAAAGGGAGAAGTAGATAGAGAAAGCTTTTGTGGTGGTGGCCAGTGGCGGCGACTGGCTATTCCGGTGAAAGAGCTTTTCGGACGAGAGAGAGAGGTGGTGTGGTCGAGCAGAGAGAGAAATGTGGCGGACGGTGGTGAGAGGCGAGTGGTGGTAGTCACTAGTCACTGGTCGAAGCTTTTCCGGTGAGTGAGGGAGTGTGTGTGGTGGAAGCGCGACGCCAGAGAGAAAGAAAGGGAATCGCGACAAAAGTTGTGTTTTTGCCCTTTTTCTTTTTTTTGCACTTTTTTTTCTTTTTTCCAAACAAAAAAATAATAATATTGGGCCAAACAAACATTTTAAGTTGGGTATAATCAAACTTAACTAAAACTTCATTAAAAAAATAACAAAAATGTCATTTAGTAAGAATTTTATGATGCAAGAAAGAGAAGAATTTTATGGGGCAACTTTTGATTGGTCAAATTTTAATCACTCTCTTCTCCGTGCATGGTTATCAAAATTTTGATTGGTCAAATTTCCTAATTTTGTGGATTCTTCTCTTTGTTATGTAAATATTTCTTACTAAATAGCAATACTCAAAAAATAAATTGGAAACTAATATTTAAACTTAACATTAAAATTAGCGACCTAAAACAAATCAAAAACTTATGCAGACTACACATTTGTTAATGTTTCACGATAAATTACATTAACTGTTTCTTTAACAAACTCTCCATCTTCATTCAGAATTAGCAACTTGAGTCATTTCCTCGATGTTAATCTTTCTAGATAGAGCTACATATAACTGACCATGTGTAAATACCGGTTTAGGAAGATAAATACATGGATGAGGTGTAAATATAAGGGGTGTATTTAGCAAGGCCAAAACATTATTTGATAATCAAAACAACAGCCCAATAACAACGGCCCAACGCGTAGGCAATATCCAGCCCAACTTCACATAAAGGTACAACATAGAGGGCGAGGCATTTACTTTTGATAAGGCGAGATAGGGCGAGATAGGCGAGACGCCCAAGATCCCACGTTCAACCAATGTAACCGTCATTCTTTCATGATTCACCCCATTTATCTCCACATTCCTTACAACTAGGAGCACAATTTAGATGAAACGTTAATATTCAACCTACGTTCCCCATTATCACCTTGTAAATAGCCATGTGATTAAATGTATAGAGGGAAACGTGGGAAGGCCAACGAAGAAAAAGGGCGGGAAGAATTCCCTCCTTGTGCACTCTATAAATACTTGTAACACTGATGAGAAAACGATGATAATTTCTGATCATAAATTGATTATTTCTATTATTGACAGTCCAATTTAATTACTTTGCATACCCCTTTAAGTGTACACCAGAACATTTTGGCGCCCACCGTGGGGCCGCGGTAAAACGATTCTCAGCTACCACTCAGAAAGAAAGCAAAACCGAAAGCAACGGTCCAACCATGGCAGCAAACCATGGAACACCTTCGCTGCAAACCGCAATGGAAGAGATCAGAAGCTTGCAAAGAAAAGTAACCACAATGGAGAAGGAGCAGGCTGAACAAAAGGAAGATTCTGATGACGAGAGTCTCAATGAGTCTCAGCCCCTTCGTCAGGCACTCTGGGATTCCAAAGTCCTAGACAATTTCAAGTCACCGCACTTACCAACCTTCGATGGAAAGGCAGATCCTTTGGAGCACTTAATGGCTGTTGGAACTAAACTGCCATCATTGAAGCACCAGAACACATTAGGTGCAAGCTCCTTTCAGGGACATTCAAAGACGCTGCTTTGCGTTGGTATATGAACTTGCCCAAGAACTCTATTGAAAGTTATGCTGACTTTCACAAGAAGTTCATACACCAATTCTCTGGAACTAAACACATAAAGGTAATGGCAACCAGCTTATTCACGATTCGCCAAAACTACGTTGAAACTCTTCGAGAGTACCTAGCTAGATTCAACGAAGCAACAATCACGATGTCAAATCCAAACCAGGAAATGTTCGTTGCAGCTTTCCACAACGGCTTGAAGGCTGGACACTTTAACGAATCGCTAACATAAAAGCCCGCTACTTCAATGCAAGAAGTCATCAAAAGAGCTAGCTGCTACATCAAAGGCGAGGAGAGCAACGCAGAGAAGCGCTCGATAGACCCCAAAGAAAAATACTTGAGAAGTAACAACTGCAAGGGGCAAAACTCACAACCCCAACGTAACTGGCAGAACAACGATACCCATAAACAGGGATATCGTAGTAGGCCTTACTACCCTCCCAACGGTAGTGGCGGTGTGAATTACCCCAACACAGGAGGTATCCAGCAGATAGAGAATACACGCCGCTGAACAGAGCCAGAATGCATGTATTTCACGAGATCTTACAAACAGGCTTAACACCTTTACCTTCCCCCAGAATGAACAACACCGTCATGGGCCCAGACACAGAGGCGTGGTGTGCTTACCACAGTTGCAAGGGCCACGACACCGAGCGATGTTTTTGGCTAAGAGATTTGATTGAGGATTTAATCAGAAGCGGACACTTGAGGAAATTCTTGGAGGACGCCGCCAAAGGGCAAATCGCCCTCTTGAAACAAATTCCATATCCGCCGAAAGGCGATGGAAGAAATAAGGGGGAAAACACAGAGTAGCAATAAACACTATATCTGGAGGATTCGCGGGAGGAGGCGAGTCAAATTCCGCTAGAAAGCGCTACGTCAGGCGTTCAAGGTTCGAGATATGCTCTGTGGGAAACTTGGTTTTCCCCCATACTCCAGAAATCTCGTTCAATGCGAAAGATGGGCGAGACGTTACACCTCATGATGATGACCCCCTGGTAATACAAGTTCATATCTTAAATTGTGACGTCAAGAGAGTCCTCATTGATTCAGGAAGCTCTGCGGATATCTTGTACTAGGACGCATTCATGGCGATGCGTTTATCTGACGAACAGCTAAACCCTTACTACGGCACGCTAGTGGGATTCGCACGAGAACAAGTGGACGGCATGGGTCACATCACATTGTACACTACCTTTGGCGAAGGTGAGAACGCCAAAACAATTAAGGTTAGATATCTAGTGGTCAAAACACCTTTCACTTCATACAATATTATTATTGGGAGACCGACGTTCAACATATTAGGCGCGGTCATGTCTACCTTATACTTGGCAATCAAGTACCCATTAAATAACGGCAAGATAGGAGTGGTTAAGGGAGATCAAGCTTTAGCAAGAAAGTGTTACGAGTCGATCTTGAAGATAAGGCATAAACCAACTAAGTCCAACTCGCCCCCCAAACAACGGAGAGTGAGCCAACGGAGTAAACATGGTTAGCATTACAGACTTGGACCCTAGAGAGGAGTTTCAGGACAGAAGAGTCAGCCCAATTGAAGATCTGGAACAAGTCCAAATAGGCGAGAAGCCACACCAAACAACCAACATCGGAACAAGTCTCCAACAGCGCAACAACAGAGATTTTTTCGCATGGCAACCATCTTATATGCCTGGAATTGACGAGAGCGTGATTACACACAAGTTATCCATCTCGTCCACTACCAAACCCGTGGTCCAAAGAAAAAGAAAGGTGGGAGAAGAACGAAAGCAGCCATCACAGAGGAAGTGGCTAAATTGAAAGAAGAATGGTTCATAGAAGAAATCAAATAGCCCACCCGGTTAGCAAACGTGGTGATGGTAAAAAAGGCGAATGGAAAGTGAAGAATGTGTGTGGATTTTACAGACCTGAACAAGGCCTGTCCAAAAGATCCATACCTACTACCAAACATCGACAAGTTGATTGACGGAGCATCAGGATACAAAACGTTGAGTTTCATGGATGTTTACTCTGGGTACAACCAAATCAAGATGAACCCCGTGGACGCACAACACACTGTTTTCATGTCCAATACCTGCAACTACTTTTACAATGTTATGCTTTTTGGCCTGAAGAATGCAGGAGTCACTTATCAGAGGTTGATGGATAGAGTATTTGCGGAGCAAATAGGGAAAAACCTGGAAGTCTACATTGACGAGATAATAGTCAAAACAGAAGAAGAGGGCGAGCACGATAAGGATTTGACTGGCATTCTAAAGTCAGTCAGAAAATATAACATGCGGCTTAATCCGCCAAATGTTCCTTTGGAGTTCAGGCTGGAAAATTTCTAGGGTTCTTACTCACGCATAGAGGGATAGAAGCGAATCCGGACAAATGTCAAGTCATCATCAACATGAGAAGCCTCACTTCCGTTAAAGAGGTACAACAACTGATAGGGCGAATAGCAGCACTGTCCAGATTTCTATCTTGTGCAGGCGAGAAGGCGTGTCACTTCTTCGCAACCTTGAGAAAAAGCGAGAGGTTCACATGGAGCCCTCAGTGCGAAGAAGCATTCCAAAAGTTAAAGGTATTTTTAGCCTCACCTCCCATCCTTACTCGCCCTGAACAGGGCAAAACGTTATACCTTTACCTAGTAGTATCTGAAAAAGCACTCAGCTCGGCGCTCGTCCAAGAAATAGTAGGAGAGGAGAAGCCTATCTACTTTGTATGTAGAATCTTAAGAGGAGCAGAAACTAGGTATCAGAAAATTGAGAGACTATGTTTAACCGTGGTGATAACAGCTATGAAGCTGATACAATACTTTCAAAGTCATCAGGTTGTGGTGAAAACTGACTATCCCATCAAGAACGTACTGAGAAAGCCAGATTTAGCAGGAAGAATGGTGGCATGGTCAGTTGAATTGTCAGAGTTCGACATCACATACATGTCAAGAGGAGCAATTAAGTCTCAAGCATTGGCGGATTTCGTGCTAGAACTAACAGATCCTCCAAGTGAAAACGAACCCCAACCATGGACTCTTTCCGTGGACGGCTCATCTAACTTGAGAAGAAGTGGAGCAGGAGTGGTCTTAGAGGGGCCAGAAGGAGTACTCATTGAACAATCACTGAGGTTCGCCTTTAAGGCGAGCAATAACCAGGCGGAATATGAAGCACTGATAGCCGGGATGCAGCTAGCTAAAGAAATAGAGGTCCAGGAGCTCAAGGCGCGAAGCGATTCATAGTTGGTCGCCAACCAAGTGGTGGGGGAATTCCAAACCAAAGACCCCCAACTCGCCAAATATTTGGAGAAAGTCAAGGAAATGGCGAAATATTTCACCACATTTAAGCTAGCATATGTACCAAGAGAGCAGAATGCAAGGGCGGACTTACTTGCAAAGCTCGCCAGCATGAAAAAACCAAGTAACCACCACACCGTCATCCAAGAAACTTTGAAATCGCCAAGCATAAATGAATTGACAGTATGAATGATGATAGAAGAGGAAGATTGGCGAAACCCTATAATCAGATATTTGCAAAGAGACGTTCTCCCTCTTGCAAAAGATGAGGCGATGAAGGTAAGAAAACTGGCGGCATGATAGACAATGGTGAGAGACAAGCTGTACAAGATAGGATTTTCAGCTCAAATGCTTCTATGCGTAAGTGATACGGAAGCATGCATAATTCTAAACGAGATACACGAAGGCTCATGTGGGAGCCATATTGGATCCAGATCGTTGGCAGGAAAGGTAATGAGGGCTGGGTTCTACTGGCCCAACCTGCATGACGACGCAGCCAGACACGTAAGGACCTGTGACAAATTCCAGCGTTACTCAAACCTGCATCACGCCCTGGGCGAACCTTTAAAGTCAGTACTATCCCCTTGGCCGTTCTACATGTGGGGAGTGGATATCCTAGGTCCTTTTCCCATATCCTCGGCCCAAGCAAGATGGATCATCGTGGCGGTCGACTACTTCACCAAATGGGTGGAAGAAAAACCAGTATCAAGCATATCGGCGGATCAGGTAATATAATTCTACTGGAAAAAGATCATTTGCAGGTTTGGTTTGCCCAAATACATTGTCTCAGACAACGACACCCAGTTCGCTAGCAAAAAAGTGGTGGAATACTGCAAAAGAAAAGGAATTCAAAACACATTCATCTCTGTGGAACACCCTCAAGCAAATGGGCAAGCAAAATCAGCAAACAAAGTCATCCTCAGAGCCCTAAAAAGAAGGATCAACTCAAAACAAGAGAGTTGGGTGGAGCACCTCCCTGGAATATTGTGGTCATATCATACAACGCTGCAATCTTCAACAGGGGAGCCGCCCTTCACAATGGTTTATGGCGTAGACGTTATGATCCCAGTAGAGATACAACCTTCAAGTTGGAGGAGAGACACTTTGACGTTATAGGAGAATAACACCGCGTTAGAGGAAAGCTTGGACCTGCTCCCAGAATTAAGGGAAAAGGCTCACTTCAAGGAGTTCTACACCAAGCAAAGGGCGGCGAGGAAATACACCACCAGGGTCATCCCAAGGAAACTTAAGGAAGGCGACCTGGTACTAAAGAGACCCATGGGCAGAGACAAAGGAGGAAATATGGCAGCAAATTGGGAAGGACCCTTCAGAATCCGCGAGACCTTTGAAGGAGAAGCCTACAAGCTAGAAACAATGGAAGGCGAGGTTATGCCCAGAACCTGGAACATTGCCAACCTAAGATTCTACTACAGCTGAAGAGAATGGTTGGTGAGTGAGCTCGCCAAGACGAGCTCACATTTATTTTTTGATTTCTGATACATTAGGATATGTGAATTACATCTTTAAATATGTACTATAATCTCTTATCTATACTGAAATCAAAGAAGCTGATGAATAAAGAACAGTGGGACACTCTTTTCTCTTGCAACTGCAAGAGTTTTTATTGAGGCCCGCCGTTTTCAGAAAGATTGCAGTGTGTTATTTAATTGTCTTATTTATGAGCTTTCAGCAAATTCGCAAAAATGGGTCAATGTTGTGTAAGTCTATGGCCTCAGCCATAAAGAAATTAACACCATCATGTAAGTCTAAGGCCTTGATGTGTGAATTACTCAGGCTGCCATGTAAGTCTAAGGTTTTGGCGAGCTACAAAAACAATCCGGTAAAAAAGAATTATATAATACCGGTGCCATCATGTAAGTCTACGGCTTTGATGTGCGAATCTTTATAGCCGCCATGTAAGTCTAAGGCTTTGGCAAGTTTAAAATATATATATATATATATATATCTCTGGTAGAAAAGAAATATATAATACCAGCGCCATCATGTAAGTCTACGACTTTGATGAGCGAATGACCGCCATGTAAGACTCAGGCTTTGGCTAGCTAAAATCGGGTAAAAAAGAATTATATAATACCGGCACCGTCATGTAAGACTGAGGCTTTGACAAGTGAATTTGTCTGGCGAACTTAAGTATCCAGTAAGCATCGTATAAGTCTAAGGCATCGATGAAAAAATATTATCTAGCAAATTGAAGTACCCAGCAAAATCGTGTAAGTCTAAGGCATCAGTTACAAAAAATATATATATACAAGCGCTACCATGTAAGTCTAAGGCTTTGGTGAGTGTAATTATCTGGTAAAAAAGAATTATATAATACCAGCACCGTCATGTAAGTCTAAGGCTTTGGCGAGCAAATTATTAATGCCGTCATGTAAGTCTAAGGCTTTGACGAGCGAAACTATCAACACTGTCATGTAAGTCTAAGGCTTTGGTGAGTGATTTATTAAAGGCCGTCATGTAAGTCTAAAGTTTTGGCGAACTAAATTATCAGGTGAGCAAAAAAGGCGTCACCGGGAGTTTATTCAAAAGAAAAGCAAGAGGCGAGTCACCAAACAAGTAGAACCTCGCCAAAGAAGAAAGATATTTTTATTTTTTAGCCATTGTCAAGGCAGATATTTTTTCATACATTTGATTAAGCAAGAAACACAAAATATGAAGAAAAATAAGCATGCAAAATGGAGATGAAGAAAAGATTTCATTGAATTTATTGAGCGAGGTTTATTACATAATAACCCTAATATTCTACAAAGCCATGCATCATAGGCAGGGCTGATTATTACAATGAACCTAAACTTAGAATGAAAAGAATAACATTCAATTTATTATGAGCTATTTTCGTGGCTCTATATGACATTTTTTTTTTCAAGAAACAAAATTATATTATTTTTTATGGCTCCATATATATAAGGTGAAAGCATGAGTAGGTGTATTATAAAAAAAAAAAAAAAGAAGCATGAGTAGGTGGGTGCATTTATTATGATTTTCCCTCCCTTGATTAACATGGGATTAGGGTTTTGATTGTTGTATTTTATTCCTATTAGATATAAGAATATTCATAAAAAAACCACAACTGACGGACCATTAACAATGTCTATTAGATTAAATTACACCACTTTTTTTTGGTGTAGCTGCCTAAAACAATTGATCATTTCCAATCCAAAGGTACATTCAAGTATCTTAGCATAAACATATTAAGAAAGATGTCAGTACCCTTTCAAAATATTAGGGTTCTAATAAAAGAACATAATTGCAAATTTTATTAGAACCCTAATAAAATTTATGCTAAAGGGTATCAAACCCGGAGACTTTTGGATGGGTATCTTGTATCAACAATGTCAAAGAAAATATCTTAAATTCATCATTTTCTTTGAATAATCCCAATAATTAAAATAGGATGCATCTAAGATGATGATAGTAAAATAGATAAACTTATTGTCACAATTGTTCCTCACACTCACACACTAAAAAAAACCATGAAGGATTTCAAGCCAAGATATCCTAATGATGATCACTAGCTATTTCCAATCACCACATCTGTTCATATTGGAAACTTGACTGAATATACATTTTATATATAAGATGATAAAGTTTGTTGTGGCATGACTTTTTTTGTTGCTATAACACTGCAAAGAACTCTAACAACAACAAAGAGTTATGCAACATTTACGGCACACCTACTGTATTCCGAACTTCAACGAAGCTGCTTTGAACATAATTGGTGTAAAAAACTAAAAAACCAACAAAGATAACTCCATAACATGATTATACATAAAATTGGTGCCTTCAACCACATACAACAAGTCAGAAATAAAATTACACAAACTAATAAATTACCAACAGTTACACAAATTAATACCACATACTAAAGGGTTCCCAAAGCCTAACACAAAGACAACACAAAAAACTAAATGAAATTACAAATGTCAATTCTTACAAAAAAACAAACAAATACAAGAATCAAAGTAAATGAAATTCAATATAGCCACTACAAATTTAGAGGTTCATAACAAACATCCTACAGAATCAACATAGTGTAAACACTGACTCGCCTCCAGTTGTCCTACATGTAAAATAGATTCATCTAACTTAAATTTTCAATAACAACATGCATAATAAATGATAAAATTAATAAATTAACTTACATCTTAATTGTTCAGGTCATAGCTGTAGTCCGACTCATTTGCCGCTTCTGCTATTGGCGCTGGTGTGAGGACAATTGCGCTTGTTGTGGCCTACAATGCGACAAATTCTGCAACTACGTGGGCATCTTTGCGTGCCTGCCAGGTGTCCCGTTCGAAAAAGCACCGCACCCTTTACTTCTTACTACATCAGGGTTCAGAATAACGTCGTGGCATGTTTACAAACGGGCAGAAGATTCACCAAAACTTCTTTTGTTTTACTTTTCTGCCTACTAATTTCACCACCCAACAATTCAACAACATGATTATACTCGTCTATACCATCATAAACCAACTCGGCAACAAATTTACACATCTGGACAATGCTCGAATGTCTGGCTGCAGGTTGTGCATCCCAATAGAGGGAACCACTAGCGTATCTCTCACGAATACTATCTTTTGCAAACTTCCCCCATCTCGGCAACACCAAACACTTTGGAACAACATCAAAATCCAGGTACAACATCACAACTACAATATTATCACATGACAATTCTAGGGATTCCATCCTCAGACAGGGTCATCTTAATTCAAGCGGTTCCTCACATTATGTAACATACCACCATACACCTGTCAAATTGTTTAACAAAGTCAGACATCCGATGGTGCGGAAATTCTTTTTTTCGTACGATTCTTTCATCCATCTGTTGTTTTGCAACCCAAACCTTTCAATCATTTCAAACCACAATTTTTCAAATTTATTAACTTCCATATCACTCAACATGCATATTTTAAAATAGGACATTAATTCAGGAAGACCAACATTAGATGATGCATTCCTTAACAACTGCCATACACACAGTCTTTGATAAGCATTAGGGAATATCCTCTTGATAGAGTGTTTCATTGCAATGTCTCCATGAAAATTGAACAGTGTGTGCGAGAAAAACAGAGATGCCAAAAGAAATGATCTCTTTCGAAGTGTTTTTCAACTAAAGATTAGTGTATAAGTTATACATGAAAAGTAATCGTATAAGTGTGACGTCCAATCCATGCATGCACTAGATTGGGTGATTGATAAATGTTAAAGTGAGACTAATGGAATACAACCTAATTTGTATTAACTTCTATTTAATTACTGTTGAGTTTTTTGTATGTTGGCTTCATTTTGGTAAAATAAGCCTGAAGTCAGATGTTGGACCAGATATCGTAGCATACGAGTGCAACATCTGTCATGTCGGTTGTGTACGCTTTATTTGCGCCCCATATCTTTAGAGATTCGCCTAAATATTATTCTCGCCTTTCTTGTGTATCAAGGCGCACATTTTAATTAAGGTTTAATAAGGCGGATGCACCAAGTTATATTTTCATAGAATGCTTCGCCATTTATGAAAACAAAAGATTTGATTCCAAAATATGTCAGCAAAAGATTTGGTTTTAAATTATATTTTTGGAAGGAATATTTGAGCCAAATATATGACAAAAATATATTTGAAGCAAATATATTTATTGAAGAAATATTTTATGGAAATATATGTGAAAAATATATTTGGTGCAAATATATTTATGGAAGGAATATTTGGTGCAAATATATTTGTGGAAAATATACTTTGCCTTTAGAAGATTTCCTGGAGCTGAAGGTTATTGTTAATCAAGCTCATGATTGCTCGTGGTTATTTAAAGGAAGATTCAGACCTAATGTTATACACCGAAACTGAAGCAAATATCGATATATCAAAGATGTAGTCTTTTAGGGTTTCGTGTCTTTGTAAGCCTTGTGCTTTATTTTGTACACCTCTCTGCTGCTACCATTGTTTATCAATGCACAGAGTTGGTTTGTTTTAGTTGAGTTGTATTTGTGATTTACTCAAGAGCTTTTAAGCGAGAGTAGATTCTATTTGTGTCTAGGAGTGTGTCTCCACCATTTGATTATTCTATTTGTAAACAATGTTGTCTCTGTTGTTTGAGGGGAAGTGAGATGGGATCTCATATCTAGGAGTTCCTAGGTAGAAGTTGCACGAGTAGTGGTTAGCTGATAAGTCGTAAACGGGGCGTTTGCTGAGGGCTTTGAACTAACATTATTATAGTGAATTTCCTTCCTGGATTGATATCCCCTAGAGTAGGTGAGTTGCGCCGAACTGGGTAAACAATATTCTGTGTTCTTTACGTTTATTGTTTGTTGTTTTATTTGTTCATTTATCGCTACTGTGGACACACACTATATCATTTGTCTTAGCATTACACTGGTTACATTCGACAAGTGCTATAGCTTTAGTCATAACATCTGGCAATATGGGTTAGCTCCAGAGAAGATACTTTCTGGCAATATGGACAAGGAAGAAGGAGTATAATTTATTGTGTTATGCATGACTGAGGGGGAGTAAGTAGTTCTCCGTCTGATTTGCATGTGGTGATTTTTGATAACTCTACATGAGTAGTGTGTTTTTGCTCTAATTACAAGAATTATTGACGCAGTTTAGGATGTTTTTACTATGTTTTTATGCAATAGTTAGTAGAAATTACATCAGGTACAAGACTAGTGAAAGAAACAAGAATGTGAAGAAAAAGCACTTACCAGAGAGGTATTCTGTCAAATGGCGCGCGGCGCCGGGATATTGGCGCGCGGCGCCAGGCCAGTTCAAAAAAAGAAGCCGTCTTCTGTTGTTTGGCGCGCGGCGCCGGAAGTTTCGCGCGCGGCGCCAACACGTGACCTAACTCTATATATTTGATTTTCTGAATCAAAAACGGACAGAATTCGACGGCGAGAAACAGAAGACTTTTGGAAGACACTCAGAGCTCTTTTGTAATGCTTTCTTTCACTTTTATTCTTGTTAATTTGTTTTTAGCTATGTTCGGCTAAATCCTTATGATTGGCCTTAGGGGATTCTAATCCCGAATTGTCTCGAACCATGTGATTTCTTTTATGTTTATTAATTAATTACGAAGTTAGTTTCATCAATCTTTCCTTGTGCTTAATGCTTTACATATGTGACGACTTGTGTGATTGATGTTTATAATTTGTTTTACTATGAGGATAGGAATAAATTATTGATCTAGGAATTATTGTAAAATTGGTTTTCACTTAAGAGATTTTGGGTTACTAATTGAGATCAACGATTAAAGCGCGAATTCCTCACTTGATAATAAATCACCTTAGAGATTTGGGATTTATGATCAAGGGAGAGGACTATGTTACCAAGACATTGGGCATAGTTATTTAATTTAATCGATCATGAAACTAAAGTTGTAGTTCGTTAATAAACATGGAATCACCGAGATGAATTGGGATTAGATGAACCAAAAGGTCCAATCGCTTCTCCTTCTAAAAGTCAAACCCTAATTTTCAAAGTATTTTCTCCAACAAACCCTAGAAAAATCCCCCCTTTTATATTAATGTCAATTGATCTAAATATGTTTTCAAACTGCAATTGTTGATTTATCACAATCCCTGTGGATACGAATCTTATAAATTTTATTACTTGCGACGAGTTTAGTACACTTGCTAAATTATTCAACAAGTTTTTGGCGCCGCTGCCGGGGATTGTTGATTTAATTGACAATCCGATTGAACCATATTTAGTTTGTTTTTTTTTAGTTTGTTTTTTTTATATATCGAAAAATAAATAAATATAGATATCTACAAATTCTAAATTCTATTTTTTTTATCCTCTTGTAGTGCAGTTGCTTCTAAAGGTATTTCTGATTGTTTATGCAAGGTAGGAAGAAGGTAGTCCGAGAACTTATCTTTGATCCGGAAATCGAGAAAACAGCTAAAGCAAACCGGAAAGCAGTCCGGTTGGCACACCAGGCTACCCTGTTAATAAGTGGTACGGAAGAGATACTTGAAGAGGAAGTTCCTAGTTCAAACACTTCGAACGACGAAACCGAAAACATGGCTGGAGTTGATCCACCACCGTGAAGGACATTGGGTGACTACGGCCAAGCAACTGGTGGTCATAATCCTAATCTGGGTTTTCAACCAGTGAATCTCGTATCTTTCGACATAAAGAATACGGTGCTCAGTGCTCTTAAGGAGAACCAGTTTTCTGGGAGCGAATCTGAATGCCCAAACATCCATCTAGCCCGATTCTATGAAGCATGTGGCTACACTGACCCAGCTGGGGTATCCGACTCAAACAAGAAGTTGAGGTTGTTTCCACTATCCTTGACTGGCAGGGCAAAAGATTGGATCGATAC
Source organism: Trifolium subterraneum (assembly GCA_951799995.1). Taxonomy (NCBI): domain Eukaryota; kingdom Viridiplantae; phylum Streptophyta; class Magnoliopsida; order Fabales; family Fabaceae; genus Trifolium; species Trifolium subterraneum. Next base: position 35,824,685 of record OX637461.1, read on the forward strand.
AGTGCCACCCAACACTATTGCTTCTTGGGATGAGCTCGAGTTGAAGTTTCGTGAGCGATATTTCCCAATCCATAAGTTCTTAGAAAGGAGGAATGAGATCACCAACTTCGAGCAAGGGGACTCGGAGTCATTGTATGATGCATGGGAGAGATTCAAACTTGGTTTGAAGAAGTGCCCAAACCATGGGTTAGACAGCCATGCACAGATGCAACACTTTACTCAAGGATTGAGAGCTCAGACTAGAATGTTGTTGGACGCATCAGCTGGTGGTTCATTGAAAAATAAAGATGAAAGCGAAGCAAGGGAGTTAGTGGAGGCTATGGCTCAGAATGAATACAGAGTTCAGAATGATAGGGGAGCAAAGAAAAAGGCTGGCATGCTGGAGCTTGATACTCAAACCGCTATCCTAGCGCAATCTCAGTTGTTGAACAATCAGATGGCAGCCATGTTGAAACACTTCACCACTACCCCCGCTCCTCCAATGCAAGCCAAGGCAGTTCAAGATGTGAAGTGCAATTTCTGTGGTCAAGGGCATGCTAATGGTGAATGTTTTCCTGCAGGCTCCGAGGAAGCTATGTATCTGGGAAATTTTAAGAAAACTGACCCCAACAACAACCCGTACTCAAACACTTATAACAAAGGTTGGAGAGAACATCCGAATTTCGGTTGGGGAGGGAATCAGAATCAGTCCCAACCACAAGCTTCTTCTCAAAACTCTCAAACCAGGAAACCCTCTCAGCTAGAGGACGTTCTTGCACAATTTATCAAGGTCACACAAGGGAACTTTGAAGAAATGAAAATCAGCCAAAAGCATATGAAAGCCGACCAAGATGTTGCCAACAAGAATCATGAAGCTTCCATCAAGACTTTAGAAACCCAAATTGGCCAATTGTCAAGACAGTTCTCAGCCACTCAAAATAATGGTTTTGAAGGATCCACAAAAGACAATCCAAGGAATGAAAGTTGTAAGGCGATTAACCTGAGAAGTAGAGTAATTCCTTCACCGGAAGTCGTGCATCGGCAAATCCATGAATCTAGTGATGAGGGAGTGAAAGAGAAAAGAGAGGCCAAGAAGGAAGAAGACAATGAGAGTGAGGGAGATGTTGACAAAGAGTGGGAGATCATTACTGAATCTGAGGATGAGAGGGATGAATTAGTTGAAAACCAGAGGGAGAAAAAAATTGACAACAAGAGTGCTGATAAACTATTTGCACAGGAGAAAGGTAAGGGGATGGAAGAGAAGGAAATTCCTATGGAGAAAGAAACTTCCTATCATGCCAAAGTACCCTTTCCGCGCAAGAAAAAGGCAAAGGCGAAAGATCACCAACAGTTCAAGAAGTTTATGAAGATGCTTCACAGCCTCCAAATGAACATACGTTTGCAGAAGCATTGGAACAAATGCCTGTCTATGCCAAATTCATGAAAGAGCTCTTGACGAAGAAAAGAAAACCTCTGGATGATGACACAGTGGATATGAATGAAGAATGCAGTGCTATAATTCAAAAGAAGCTTCCCCAAAAGAAAAAGGACCCCTGAAGTTTCACTATTCCATGTTCTATTGGTAACATTGTTGTTGGTAGAGCGTTATGTGACTTGGGAGCTAGCATCAACTTGATGCCCTTGTCAATGATGAAGAAGATACCGGGTGCTGTGGCAAAACCCACCAAGATGCAACTGTCCTTGGCTGATCGATCTATTGTGCATCCATACAGGATCCTTCATGATGTCTTGGTACGTGTAGCTGAATTTGTATTTCCGGCTGATTTTGTGATCCTTGACATGGAAGATGATGCCGAGGTAGAACCATTGTTGCTGGGACGACCATTCCTAGCTACCGGAAGAGCTCTAATCGATGTAGAGATGGGAGAGCTCATGCTAAGAACACACGGTGAGGAAGTCATGTTTAATGTGTTTCAAGCAATGAAACACCATGATGATGAGCCACAATGCTTCCAGGTTGATGTGATTGAGGAGGTGGTTGACGATGTTCTAACTGAAGAAACACCATCACCTCCATTAGAAAGAGTCATTGTGAATTCTATCGATGATCTAGAAGAGGAATGGGAGCGTGAGATCGAAATATGCCTTCGTCATCTCGACGCATGCAAGGTAGAAGAAACACCGGCTGAAGTGGAAAACGTGGTTGTTCAAAAAGAAACGGAAAGTTTAAAAGAAGAATCCAAGACCACAATTCCCGAGCTGAAAGAACTTCCAGCTCACCTAAAATATGTTTTCTTAGGGGAAGATTCTTCACATCCAGCCATCATCAGCAGCGAGTTGAATACGCTCGAAACGGAGAAATTAGTGAGAGTCTTGCGAGAAAATAAAGAAGCCATGGGGTGGAGCATAGCCGACTTGAAAGGGATTAGTCCCGCATTTTGCATGCACAAAATCCATATGGAAGATGAATACAAACCCGTGGTACAACCACAAAGAAGACTCAATCCTACTATGAAGGAAGTGGTAAAGAAAGAAGTGCTGAAACTCCTCGAAGCAGGTATGATTTATCCAATCTCGGATAGTGAATGGGTGAGTCCTGTCCATGTGGTTCCAAAGAAAGGTGGTATGACGGTTGTGAGGAATGACAAGAATGAGTTAATACCAACTCGCACCGTCACTGGCTGGAGAATGTGCATAGATTACCGACGGTTAAATTCCGCAACAAGGAAGGATCACTTCCCTCTTCCGTTCATGGATCAAATGCTAGAGAGGCTTGCTGGGCAGGCCTACTATTGCTTTCTGGATGGATATTCCGGGTACAACCAAATTGTTGTGGACCCGGCTGATCAAGAGAAGACAGCGTTCACATGCCCTTTTGGGGTATTCGCTTATCGAAGGATGCCCTTTGGGTTGTGCAATGCACCGGCTACGTTTCAGCGGTGTATGTTGTCCATATTTGCTGATATGATGGAGGACACCATTGAAGTGTTTATGGACGACTTCTCTGTTTTTGGTAAGACTTTTGACCACTGCTTAGCTAACTTGAATGCCGTATTGAAGCGATGCATAAGTACCAATTTGGTTTTGAATTGGGAAAAATGTCATTTTATGGTCAAAGAAGGAATTGTGCTTGGACACAAAATCTCTTCAAAAGGCATTCAAGTGGACCAAGCAAAGATAAAGGTTATTAAGGATTTGCCCCCTCCGGTGAATGTAAAGGGAGTGAGAAGTTTCTTGGGGCATGCCGGTTTCTATCGGCGGTTCATCAAGGACTTTTCCAAAATAGCAAAACCCTTAAGTAACCTCTTAGTCAAAGAAAATGAATTTAATTTTGATAATGATTGCTTGAATGCTTTTGTTGTTATTAAAGAGAAGTTGGTCACCGCGCCCATAATTGTTGCACCAAATTGGGAACTTCCTTTTGAATTAATGTGTGATGCAAGCGATTATGCGGTTGGAGCGGTGCTTGGCCAACGTCATGCGAAGTTTTTCCATGCCATCTACTACGCGAGCAAAGTTTTGAATGAAAACCAAGTGAATTACACTACCACTGAAAAAGAATTGCTCGCCATAGTATTTGCTTTGGAAAAATTTCGCCCTTATCTAATCGGTTCCAAAGTTACTGTTTTTTCAGATCACTCGGCACTTAAGTATCTCCTTACCAAAGGCGATTTCAAGCCTCGACTTTTGAGGTGGGTACTACTCTTGCAAGAATTTGACTTGGAGATTAAGGACAAGAAAGGTGTTGAGAATGTAGTAGCGGACCATTTGTCTAGGTTAGAGAATCCTATGGTGACCAAGAAAGAGAAGTGCATTAATGAGGAATTCCCGGATGAAAAACTGATGATGGTTTCTCAACGTCCTTGGTTTGCCGACATGGCTAATTTCAAGGCGGGCAATGAGATACCGGAGGAGTACTCATATCAACAAAAGAAGAAGTTTTTCCGAGATGCAAACTTCTATTTTTGGGATAATCCATATCTCTTCAAAGTAGGACAAGATGGTCTGATTCGTCGATGTGTTGATGACACTGAGGCGCAAAGTATAATGTGGCATTGCCATAGTTCGCCTTATGGAGGACACCATAGTGGACCGAGGACTGCAGCAAAGGTACTTCAAAGCGGTTTCTTTTGGCCTACATTGTTTAAAGATTGTGTTGAGTTCGTCCAACGATGTGATAATTTCCAAAAGACGGGGAATGTGTCGAAGAGAGACGAGATGCCCCTGAATAGCATGCTCGAAGTGGAGCCATTTGATTGTTGGGGAATTGACTTCATGGGACCGTTCCCGTCCTCAAAGTCAAATCTCCACATTCTAGTATGTGTTGACTATGTGACAAAGTGGGTTGAAGCTATCGCCTGTCAGGCTAATGATGCCCACACAGTGATAAAATTTCTAAAGAATAACATCTTCACTAGGTTTGGGGTGCCCAGAGTTCTCATCAGTGATGCAGGGAAACACTTTTGCAATAAATATTTAGAAAATTTGCGGGTTAAGTACAATGTGAAACACAAGGTGGCCACCCCTTACCATCCACAAACCAGCGGACAGGTTGAAGTATCTAACCGGCAATTAAAGCAAATTCTGGAGAAGACGGTTTCGACTTCGAGGAAAGACTGGTCGTTGAAACTGAATGACACACTCTGGGCATATAGAACCGCCTTCAAGACGCACTTGGGGTTCTCACCGTACCAATTAGTTTATGGCAAGGCGTGCCACTTACCGGTAGAGTTAGAACATAAAGCATATTGGGCTGTTAAATTTCTAAATTTTGATGCAGGTTTGGCAGGTGAAAAAAGGTTACTAAAACTGAATGAACTTGAAGAGTGGAGGCTCCAAGCTTATGAGAACGCGGTGATTTTCAAGGCGCGAACAAAGAAGTACCACGACAAAGGTCTGGTACGGAAAGAGTTCCACAAAGGGCAGCAAGTTTTGTTGTTCAATTCCCGCTTGAAATTATTTCCAGGTAAACTGAAGTCTCGGTGGTCGGGGCCATTTGTCATTAAGGAAGTCTTTCCACATGGGGCAGTGGAAATTTTTAAACCGGGAGAGGAAGGTGATTCATTTAAGGTCAACGGGCAAAGAGTGAAGATCTACAAAGGAGGAGAGTTCGATCGCCACAGGGTGGCACTGCTATTTCATGATCCGTGAGGTCATGGAGCGTCAAGCCTCGGGACGTTAAACAAGCGCATAACCTTATAGGTTATGGACCGTCAAGCTCATGACGTCAAAACAAGCGCTGCTTGGGAGGCAACCCAAGGTTTTTATTTACTAACATTTATGTTGCAGGTACAAAAAAAAAAAAAAAAAATTTAAAATTAGAGAGGGAGCCTCTGGCATTTGGCGCGCGGCGCCAACGAAAAAAATTTACATGGAGTGGTTCTGGAATTTGGCGCGCGGCGCCAGCACGGGATTTTATATCCCCTTTGTCACGAATTTTGCTTCTTCTTCTCCAAATCCTAAACCCTAGCCGCGAGTTCTTCATCTTCTCCACCAAAATTTTCACTCTCCAACACCAAATCATCCATTAACAACCCTCCTTAAGCCCCAATTCAACCCTACAAATCTTATCCTTCATCCCCTTCATCACAAAACCACCCAATTCCTCCATACCCAACTTCACAAAATCACCCAAATCCTCCATAACCACCCACTAAATTCCTTTCCTTTAAACCTTCAAACCACCATAACCTCTTCCACAACCACGAAAATTTCATAAACCCAAACAAATTCACCACCCACGAAATTTCCATCCACATCTCCACAAATACAATATGAACACTCAAGCCGGAAAGGGGAAGAAGAAGTCTTCAACAAATCCAGCAGAGAAACCACCCAAGAAAACTCGGGCAAGTCCAAGGAGTGGACCGGGAGGCACCTCAGAACCAGCACAACCAGTGCCCCTGGACTTCATTGATGCACGGTTCATCTCAGAAAAAGCGTCACGACGGTATGCACAAATCACTGCTTTTAATTTTGTGCAAGAAAAAGGCTTTTCTGTTGAATTATTGGGGGCAGTGCCCGAGATTTATGCCGAGTTAAGCAGGAGGAGGTGGGAACGGTTCAATGAGTTATTATTGAAGGATTCTAAGAAACCGGGAAACGCAACCCTTGCAAAGGAATTTTTTGCAAATGCATTTGCTGGGTATGAGGAAGACGGAACTCACTCATACCGGACACTTGTTCGGGGTATAGAGATTGATTGGTCACCAAGGGGACTGAATGCATTTCTGGGTACTAGGAGTCACCGATCATGTCCCCTGGTTATAGCACGGGCGGAGTTAGCCGCTATCATCCATGCCGGAAGAAGGATTGAAGCGAAGAGTGCCATTAAGGATGCGGTGTGTTTTCCAGGCACCGACTGGTTAAAGTGCAAAACCCCCACCAATCCCACCAAAGTTCATTTGCAAAGATTCCTGCCAGTTGCTCGAGCTTGGGCCGAGTTTTTTGTGAAGTCAGTTTATTGTTGTGCCAACTCCTCAGAAATCCAAATTGATAATGCATTAGCCGTGAGAATGATTGTGGATCATACAGATTTTGACCTCGGAAATACCCTCTGGTCCAGTTTGGAACGAATAGCCACCAACCAAGAAGAAACTTTCACTTTAGGGCACTGCAATCTGATTACAGCATTATGCAAAGCTAAGGAGGTGCCGGAATATCAAAGTGATATCAGAATATATTCCGTCAAAGCCCTTACGGTTGGGCAGTTTCGAGGGTATGCCAGAGCAGGTGGCCCAGCAGGGGCTAATGAAAGAGAAGAGGATGCCGAGATGGCGGAAATAGACCGGTATGAGCGAGGGGAGCATCCAGACCAGCAGCAATCACAAGAGAGGCATTCTCACCCTCACTCCGAAGACGAGATTGCAGCACTCATGACTCAGCTAGCAATTGCCAATTCCTGCAATGTGCCACATGTGTTCTATAATGAGGAGTCGACACTGTATCAGGCAGCCAGAGCACGACAAGCAGCTTTCCAGCCACCTCCCGTATTCCCGCGATATCAGACACGGGCACGATTGGTTGCTTACCAAGGGGTTGAGGCCGCACAGCTCAATGCACGTCATATGGGGGAGTTAGAAGATTGGGACCATCTCTATGCCCAACATCAGCAGCAACAGTTCTTCACTGAAGAAGATCTGCACTTTGGGGACCGTGATGCAGGAGGATCGTCCCAGCGAGACCCGGGCGGGTCGTCCCATTATTGATGATGTCACTACTGGTTGGTATCGCTTCCCTTAAAACTTGAATTTCATTTTGTCTTGGTTGAATGTTTTTGTCTGTTTGAAAACTTGTGCACTGCTGAAACAGTTTTTGTTTGTACGTTATTAAATCAATTCGGTTAGCATCATACGATTCCCTGATAGTTTACTTGCATATTCGATTCCAACAAAAGTCAAGGAAATTCTCTAACATTGACCACTCGATAATCCGGCCAAGCCGTGAGAAATTGAGCCCACACACATAAAATGTTCTTGTCATGAGCGAGTCCACGACTTAGCTAATTCTCTAGAACTTGCTTTTGTTCTGATAATTGATTGATTGCTATGAGTTACACACCGAGGCATGTTGTTTGTACCCTGAGCCTGATTGAAGCCACCATGACTTATATTATATCCTTCGTTAAACCCCATTTGAGCCGAAAGAAAAATGTATTTTTTATAACCCAAGTTTGAAAATATAAAAAGGAAAAAAAGATGATTTTCTTGGAGTTAGATCACTTTACTTATGATTCGAGCACAACGCTCATCATTAAGTTTGGGGTTGCTTTTGGTATTAGCAACTGATTAAGTTTGGGGTGGGGTACTAGAGAACTACAAAAATTAGAAAAGAAAAGAAGAGGCATTGATGTATGAAGAATGGTGTACAAAAACAAACACTAAGGAAATTCCGAATCGAATGAACCTCTTCCAAAAAAAAAAAAATAAATAAATACACAAAAGAAAAAAGTTCTCTAGTATAACAATACATCAATTCTAAGGGGGGAATGTTTGAGTAATATAACTTTGATTAAATAGGTGAACTCTAAAACTCCAAGTTTTTCTGCTTACCATCCAAAAACATCTACCCTAAAACCTCAGCCCCGTTATAACCCTCAAGTCCTCAAAAGGTGTGAACTCTTATGCATGTTGATCAAAATTTAGAATGATTGCAAGCCTATGGTAGAATGGCTCTGTTTGTGTTGATAGAGTGAAAAATTCAACCATCTTTAAACAGGAGAGTATGTGAGGGAGAGAAGTGATTAATGTGTGGTCTATAATTGAGAAAAAGTTCTTGACTTTTATTGATAATCTATGTGCAAGAGGACTCATAGTAAGAATGATAATAGGGAATTGAGATTGTCTGACTTAAATGGTTTTGATAACTTAAATGAAATTGTTAATGCTAGTGTCAAGTTTTCCGATAGATGAAGATATTCCTTGAGGACAAGGAAAGGTTCAAGTTTGGGGTTGTGATAACTCTACATGAGTAGTGTGTTTTTGCTCTAATTACAAGAATTATTGACGCAGTTTAGGATGTTTTTACTATGTTTTTATGCAATAGTTAGTAGAAATTACATCAGGTACAAGACTAGTGAAAGAAACAAGAATGTGAAGAAAAAGCACTTACCAGAGAGGTATTCTGTCAAATGGCGCGCAGCGCCGGGATATTGGCGCGCGGCGCCAGGCCAGTTCAAAAAAATAAGCCGTCTTCTGTTGTTTGGCGCGCGGCGCCGGAAGTTTGGCGCGCGGCGCCAACACGTGACCTAACTCTATATATTTGATTTTCTTTCACTTTTATTCTTGTTAATTTGTTTTTAGCTATGTCCGGCTAAATCCTTATGATTGGCCTTAGGGGATTCTAATCCCGAATTGTCTCGAACCATGTGATTTCTTTTATGTTTATTAATTAATTACGAAGTTAGTTTCATCAATCTTTCCTTGTGCTTAATGCTTTACATATGTGACGACTTGTGTGATTGATGTTTATAATTTGTTTTACTATGAGGATAGGAATAAATTATTGATCTAGGAATTATTGTAAAATTGGTTTTCACTTAAGAGATTTTGGGTTACTAATTGAGATCAACGATTAAAGCGCGAATTCCTCACTTGATAATAAATCACCTTAGAGATTTGGGATTTATGATCAAGGGAGAGGACTATGTTACCAAGACATTGGGCATAGTTATTTAATTTAATCGATCATGAAACTAAAGTTGTAGTTCGTTAATAAACATGGAATCACCGAGATGAATTGGGATTAGATGAACCAAAAGGTCCAATCGCTTCTCCTTCTAAAAGTCAAACCCTAATTTTCAAAGTATTTTCTCCAACAAACCCTAGAAAAATCCCCCCTTTTATATTAATGTCAATTGATCTAAATATGTTTTCAAACTGCAATTGTTGATTTATCACAATCCCTGTGGATACGAATCTTATAAATTTTATTACTTGCGACGAGTTTAGTACACTTGCTAAATTATTCAACAATTTTATTCAGGGGGAGTAATGTATTTAGGGGGAGTAAAATTCATCTGATGATTGTGTGAAATTTTTATGATCTACTATTCAGGGGAGTAGTAGTTTATGCTAGTTGTGTGCATGATGTATAGTGTTATGTTCCTGATGTATGATGCCCTACCAGATGTTGAAACATCTTAATTGTGTGAGAATTTATTTTTTCCAAGTGCTTTTGTGAGAATTTATTTTTCTCTGATATAGGATTTTATTTCTCCTTATGTGCTTCTAATGTGAGAGTTTATTTCTCTCTATTTATGTTCTGTGAGGCTGGGTGCTTTCTAATTCCGCTGTTGCATGCCTCTGATATTTTTGGTAAAGTTTATTTCTTTTGAAGTAGCGTTGATGAAGTTTTTACTTTCTTTCAAAGATGTGTGCTTATGATGAACTGAAAGGAAGTATGGATTATACATCTCTAGATCATATGTCAAGAATTATTTTAGCCAAAATTTGCCAAAGGGGGAGATTGTTGGGTTTTTGTATGTTGGCTTCTTTTTAGTAAAATAAGCCTGAAGCCAGATATGTTGGACCAGATGTCGTAGCATGCGAGTGCAACATCTGTCATGTTGGTTGTGTACGCTTTATTTGCAAGCCATAACTTTGGAGATTCGCCTAAATATTATTCTCGCCTTTCTTGTGTATCAAGGCACAGGTTTTAATTAAGGTTTTATAAGGCGGCTGCACCAAGTTATATTTTCATAGAATGCTTCGCCATTTATGAAAACAAAAGATTTGATTACAAAATATGTCAGCAAAAGATTTGGTTTTAAAATATATTTTTGGAAGGAATATTTGAAGTATGACAAAAATATATTTGAAGCAAATATATTTATTGAAGGAATATTTTATGGAAATATATGTGAAAAATATATTTGGTGCAAATATATTTGTGGAAAATATACTTTGCCTTTAGAAGATTTCTTGGAGCTGAAGCTTATTGTTAATCAAGCCCATGATTGCTCGTGACTATTTAAAGGAAGATTCAGACCTAATGTTATACACTGAAACTGAAGCAAATATCGATATATCAAAGATGTGGTCTTTTAGGGTTTCGTGTCTTTGTAAGCATTGTGCTTTATTTTGTACACCTCTCTGCTGCTACCATTTTTTATCAATGCACAAAGTTGGTTTGTTTTAGTTGAGTTGCATTTGTGATTTACTCAAAAGCTTTTAAGCGAGAGTAAATTCTATTTGTGTCTAGGAGTGTGTCTCCACCATTTGATTGTTCTATTTGTAAACAATGTTGTCTGTGTTGTTTGAGGGGAAGTGAGATGAGATCTCATATCTAGGAGTTCCTAGGTAGAAGTTGCACGGGTAGTGGTTAGGTGATAAGTCGTAAACGGGACGTTTGCTGAGGGCTTTGAACTAACATTATTATAGTGAATTTCCTTCCTGGATTGATATCCCCTAGAGTAGGTGAGTTGCGCCAAACTAGGTAAACAATATTATGTGTTCTTTATGTTTATTGTTTGTTGTTTTATTTGTACATTTATCGCTACTGTGAACACACGCTATACCATTTGTTTTAGCATTACACTGGTTTCATTCGACAAGTGATATAACCTTAGTCACAACATTTGTCTCCGGCAAGTGCCAGAATTTCAATTACTTTAAATAAATGTATGATTATTAACTTGAAAAAAGCATTTAACATCAATAGAAAATTTAAAAAGCATTTATTAACCTACAAATGAGAATTGAATTTTTTTAATAAAAATCATAAAAAGTTTGAAGCACCAAAATTAATTTAAACTTTCATGTAAAATTATTGCTTCGAAGAGCAATGATCATTGAAAGGTTATTTTACTTATTTTCCTATAAGATTATTGCATGTAGGACCTACAACTAGCTGGTAACAAATTTTTGCATTTGCATATAGCTTGTTCTCATTGGTCGATGGATAAACACCCTGAAACTATGAAGGGGTAAATTAGAAAAAAATCTATTTTATTTTATTAAAAAGGTCTATAATTTTATTAAACTTTTAAATTAGTCCCCATGTTTAACCATTTATCAAAACTCACACAAAGTAGAAGTGATTTACTCTTTGATTTGCTGAATTCGTTCATGTACATGAAAAGTCCTTCTGGTGGAACTAAACAGTCATACTTGTACTTGCTTACAAATTACAACGCTCTGTAATTTACACATTTACACCATTGAAAAACTTACATTCCAGACCCTTATGCTAATGCATAGCCATTAAAAGAAAATAACTTTGCACGTTAGTATTGTAATCTTTAACCCAATAAATTCATGGTTAAATACACTTCCACGCCCCGGAAACAAATTAACATTAGAAGATTCTTTGCCATTAGTAAGCAGAACATAGAGAAACCCTTTGCTTCGCTAGTAACTCCTTGAGTTTCTTTATAAGTTGAGGATCGGAGACCATATAGTCCTGGAAGGACTTCTTCAATTCCTGCAGCAACTTCCTATCATCATGGCAGGGGTAGTTATTTAGCATCTTAGTGAAGAAAGTCTTCCAGAGATCGGCGTTCCAGTAACTGATTGATTCAACAGCCAAAATATCAGAATTAAAATTGAAGTTGAAAACAAAAGGAAGGGTCTGCTGTGGCACTATAGCTTCCAAATTGATTTTAGCAAATAGCAAAGGGAAATTAACAGGTGGCCAAAATTATATTAAGTCCTTTACAACAAATCATTGAGTCATACAGTTGCTTGCAACTATAAAATGAGGAACATACCGTTTAAAGGGTAGTTTGGGAAGGTACACAGAGCTCCCATTAGATGATTCTTTCTTAACGATTTCCATATAGCAATTATGCAGCATCGTATGGACAACACCGCAAAGGCCATACGCATCTACCTGTTGACAAGTGATACAGAAGAGTAACTTTAAAGGCAGTCAACCATGAGCTATATTGCATTTGTAGTGTAATTTAAGTAGTGACTCACCTGAAATTTCCACGGCTTATCCTCTTGCATCTCAATGCATCGAAAACCAGAAGTTCTACAATCTCCCTTAAATATTGTGTGATCTGGAAAGAGATGAAGATCAATCCCTCTTCCCCAGTCAACAAGGCAAAGACCCTGCAAGATAGAAAAAATATATACATCATAGTAATAAAAAAATGTATTGTATTGTATCTTCGGGAGAAAAACTGACCTGATCACCCCAAGAACCGCTTCGGTCTAAGAATCCTTCTTCTGTGAGGTTACCCCTGCAAAATAACTAGAAATAATGAGTACCAGACACAAATGGCAATCATCTCAGCTACCTTACACAAATGCTTCATTATTAGCATGCATTGCAAATAGGTTTTATCTCAATCAAAGGTCTTGAACACCATGAGTAAGGGCCCGTTTAGATTAGCTTATTTTGTAGCTTATGCAAAACAGCTTATGTAAATAAATAAGTTTTTATGTATTATTATAAGTTTGTCAAGGTAGTTTATGAAAACTTATAAATGAGAACTTATAAATGAACATAAAACCTTATTTATTTACATAATCTCAAAAATAAGTCAATCCAAACGGGCCTTAAATCCTTCTACCAGTAAATGTCGAAAGCCGTGTTTGTATGCCTATATCAACAATACTTTAAATCTCATCCCGGTAAAAGATCAACACTTTTTGCTTCAAAAAGTAACTATTAACAGACTCTCCTCAAAGTCTAATTCACAAGTCATTATTCAAAATGATAAACTACTGCGTGAGTTTTGTAAGAGTGATGTAGAAGCCACAAATCATATATTTTATCGTAATTGTAATGTCTAGTTGCGTGTGGTCACGGCTATGCCACATGGATGCATAGAAATTAGATTTGTTTCTATTCCATATAACGGAATTTAGATGAAATGATAGATATGAATATATGATCAAGGTTAGAAGTTGGTTGTGGCTAAATGCAAGAGTTGGAAATTCAATTATTTCTTTCTGAGTTGTGGTCAAATCCTGTTTTATAAATGTCTCCTTACTGTAACTCATTTAACACATGATGTATTTGGACAAGGGTATCGCTTGTACTCTAATCTATCGTTGTCGTATAAAAAAAGGACGATACTTTGCTAGATACAAAAAGACTTTAAAAACCCACATCCTTAATTAAATACAAAAGAATATAACAGTATAAAAATAACGGGTCGAAAATATCCCTACTTTAAGATATAGTAGAAGTCATACCCTCATAATTAAGATGGAGAAAATTTTCATAGTTGCAGTCTTACTAGATACAAACAATGTGAAAGGACAAATTATCAAAGTAAAATTGAAGTGCTAGAATTGTGATGGTAAAAAATGTGGTTTGTTAAAGTAAGAGACAAGACACAAGCATGAACTACAACAGAAGTCAAAATTTACCTAGAATAACGTACAAGCAGATTATCAGGCTTGAAATCACCATGAATCAAGCCAACATCATGCAAAGTTTCAATCATGTGCAACATTTCTGTTGTGTAATAAATGCACAATACTTCTTCCATGGATTTTCCTATGACCAAATATGAGTTGATGACATCCTGCATAGAATTTTCAGTTAAACTTTAATAACACAGGATGTTTAACTAGATAATGAAGGACATCAAAGGAAATTACTGACCTGTAGTGTCCCATTAGCTAAATAGTCACAAATGAGTATGCTATAGTCAGAATAGAGATGAATTTTATGAGCGAAACCATAGCTTGACCTCTGATATAGTAAGATGTCAGAAAACTCGGAATAAGTAGATGTTCATAGAAAAATAAGTTTCATGGTATAATCGATATTGGCATACTTCTCTGCCAGAGATGCGCTGATCAAGCTGACGATACATGTAAAATTCCCAAGGGAAAGCTGGCTTTTGTATCTGTCAAGATTCAAAATACAATCTGATGAAATAATATGTTATAGTTCTACATCTAGGGCGACATAATTTGTAAAACCATCATCACCTTTAGTGCCACAACATCATCAGGGTCACTGTTGACATTTGCCTTGTATACTTGAGCAAAACCACCCTGTCCAGCACAACCCTTGATAAGGTACTTCATTCCACCTTTGGATATCATGACAAGGAGAACCATGAGCAATTGTTTGTAAGATAAACTGAAACTTTTGTTCAAGGGAGCAACTTATGGAAATAAATAATAAACCTAGCTCATCGAGAAACTGTAATGAAACATGATTAACTTTAGAAGACAAACTAAAAAACAATTAGGATGTAATAAATTCAAATTCAAGAAACAATTCCCATTTCATAGTAAGTTAAATTTTTTATCATTTCATACTCATGATGACAACAAGAGGCTACAGTTACATGGGTCGATAAAATAACTATGGAATTGTAACACAGATTATGAGACATAAGGTTGTCAAATAGCGGCCATGGCAGATTGCACTTGCGGATTTTTCTCCAGCCGCAATGGCCAATTTGTGAAGAATGACGACACCATGGCATTTAATGGCTCAAATGGCAGGTTAGAATGGCAGACTTTTTGCCTTATGCCATATGCAATCAATAACTGAATACTCTTGAAGTAATGCTCAAAATTTATGATCTAAATTCACCATTGCAAATTAAAGTTTTAGTGCCACGAGACGAGTTGATACATACTTATTTGCATCTAGATAAGAACTAGACATGCAAAACAAATGACTATGGACAAACTGTTCCTCTTCAGCATATTTTTTTCTGTTGATAGGAAGAAGTATTAGAATAGATCTTATAACAAAATGGTCTAATGCAGAAAATATAGACAAGCAAATTCATATAAAATTAACTTTTGGAGAGTTGATCATACATATACAAAGAGCAGAAAAGAAGTCAAACAACTACACCTAGAAGATAAATATGATCAATACTAGAGAGATTATGTTCAGACAACTACCTATATCTATAACTTTATTCCTTGATGCATTCTTCAAAGTGGATAAGGCCACTTTTCCTGTATAAGATTTAGTGCTCGAACGATACCCCTGAAATGTATTTAAAGACGTGTAAGGGAACATGATCTTTGTCAAATGCATTAAATTTATGCATGTAGATAACAAAGGATCAAAATGTCTCACGTCAAATTTCGCAATTAAAGGATTTATCTTCTTCAAAAGGTCATTCAGAGTAGAGGTGTCCCATGGATTAATGCCATCATTTTCCAATGTAGTAGATTCTTTATAATCAGCCTGAAATTAGAAGTTACATAAGAGTTCTTAAATTGATATTTGGAAATCTCAAAATTGAACTGAGACAATGTTGAGGAAACAAGTTGCAGAGACCATGAAGAATACTGCTATATAAAAGTTGGCTCAATTTTTAACTGTATGGGATTGTTCACCTTTCCAATATGATTTCATACCTTCTGGCTTGAAGCAGCATTACATATTTCAGATATTCTACTGAGAAATAAGGTATATGCCTTTTCCAACCACTTAATTGGCTCTGCATTTCTGTCAAACATTGACCAAACATAAAATTAGAGTTACAATCATCAGGAAAAGTCTCACACCAACAAACCAGGATTAAACAGACATAAAACACAATGGTTCCCTCAATCAAATGTACCACAAAGTTATTGTTTAAATTCTATTTTTACTTTCCTTTCGATGTTTATTTGTTGCTTATATTACAAACAACGGTTTGCTCAGTATGCAACCGGTTTGAAATCCTTGTATTGTATGTATACAAGTGTAAAAAACTTGAGAAAACTCATCGAAGATGTATCACCCTACTCACCAAAATACCCCACTCTAGATTTACAAGAAATAGTAAATAATCACCGACAAGAAACACTCACTATTCAAGTAACTACTGGTTTGAAGATTCACTCACTTCGCATGGACTTGGGGTGAAGTGTGACTTCTTCCACAAACTGGTAAATTTAAATTAATTGTTTTCACATTTCAAGTAACTTTGAAAATTGAAACTCATTATCTCCTTTTTCCAGGAATGAATGTGAGATTATGAGTTTCCCAACAGTCAAGAATGAACTCTAAATCTAAAACCATAGCAATTATGGGAACCAGTGGTTTGGAGCTTTGGCAATTGAAAGTCATTTTCACAACAAATCTTTATGCTACAATTTGCAATATCAAAAGAAGCAGGTTACAAATCTTATATACAAAACACTAACTTGGAAATGCCGAGCTTATAGATGGTGTGAGCATCGCGCAATCTACCCTTTGCTTCAAAAAAACATGCAGAATACACATAAAGTGAAGCATCGTTGGTACATACATTACTATCCAGCATTCTTTTGAAAACACTGTCAAAATCAGCACTAACATCCATCTGCACAAAGAAACCAACAAAACCAAGTTGAGATCGTGTCAATTTCAAGGTACCCAAAGCAACATATCCTCATCACATCCAATAGCTAGTTGTTACTCTTCCAATTTTTTGTCAATAATACACAAATTAAGAAACATTATTCTTATATTAATTAATATATTAAAGATATCATTTTATTTTCCTTATCAATAATTTAGCTCTTTACTATACTGTTTCCCTATATTTCTCTTTTATTATTAAATAAAATAAAAATAAGAGTATAATAGACAAAATTTTCGTTATAAATCTTTTATCTCTTTAATATACTACTCCCTATATTTCTCTCTTATTATCGAATTAGATAAAAATAACAGTATAATTGACAAAAATAACATTAATTACTGAGTGTAATGGGCATACACCGTCGGTGTAAAACATTTTTACACTTATCCAATAAGATACCATCAAGTTTTCATGTCACACTACTGATTTCTTACTACCCTTACAAAAGTGGTAAATTAATGTCAGTGTAAAACTTTAAGGGCCCGTTTGGATTCGGCTTATATTTGAGCTTATAAAATTAGCTTATGCAAATAAATAAACTATTATGTTCCTTCATAAGTTTTCACTAGCAAAAGTTGTGTCTTTATAAGTTGCTTTTTTATAAGTTGTTTCGCATAAGCTCGAAAATAAGTCAATCCAAATAGGCCTTAAATCCAATTACTCCTATCCTATGATGAAATCTTAAAACAACAGGTATATAGAGATAAAAATAAAGTGAATTGGATTATATTACATATAGGAACCAGATCTTGAGAAATCTGGGATCATTTCGGTAGCGGTGATTGTCCTTGAATTTGTTGATGCAATCTGAGAGTAATTTGGTGAGATTGTGAGTGGAATCTTCTAGGGCTTTTTTGATTGATCTGAATTGAGAAAATTGATGAGAATGTGAAATTGTTAAAAATGTGTGTGAGGAGGAGGGAACAGAGTTAGAGATAGAGAAGAGTAGAACCGGAGAAAGGGCAAGAGAGGATCGTCGATGAAAGCGGGGGAGTTGTGGAGCGCGGTGGCCATTGAGTTGAGTTGATAGGCAACGACTATCTCTGCGTGTGTGTGTGTGAAAAGAGAGAGTAATGAAGCAAGCGCGGTTGTTCCACGAATTTGAAAATTAATTAATTTGAACTTGTTTGACATATCCGAGTCACATCACATGGTTTGGATTCAAGGGGAGGGCATTCTCTCCCATGATATATAATTTACGTGCATTTCTATACATAAAGTTTTTACTTTATATTATTTCACACTTTATAAATATTTAAACCACTTTTTGTCCAAAAAATATTTAAATCACTCAAACATATTTTTTAAATATCCAGACCACTCATCCAAAACTCTCACCTGGACTCCACAAAATTTACAATATATTTCAAATTTATAGTTTATATTAATGTATAATTGAAACAAATTAAATCAATTATGTCAAGATGCATAAAAAGAAAACTATATTTATTTTTTCAATAACCAACCTACATATTATGAAGAATGATAGTTTACCGAAAAAAAAAACATACATAATAATTTAGTCTAAGATCGTTCACGAGAAACTAAAAACTTACATATAATTGAAAAACTATTTTTTTAATAATTATGAGAAACTAAAAATCATCTAACACGCATAATAACATCAATTAACTCTATATTTATCTCTAATCACGTTGCACAAAAATTCATGATCTTATAGTTAGTTGTCTTGGTATCATATTTGATGTATCCTTTGTGAGTATTTGCAAATCATTGATCTTCATTACGTGCAACTCAGCATCAACCTTTTTCCTTTCTATCTCTATTTTTCACTCTCAATATGTGCATATTCACGTCCCAACATTAATTCAACTTTTTTGTTTAAGTCACCTTTCATAACATCAAATTTAGGAGTAAGTTTTTCCACAAACTTTTCTTTTTCCTTCCTTTTGGCTAGCTTTTTACCGATTGGACGACGTAACAAAGTAGGTGATGGTGGGTTATATTCGCTTGTTGGCGTTGGTGAGTTAGAAGATGTCGAATATGCTCCAGAAGCTGAACTTTTTGTTCTTTTTGCAGAAGTTTCCGATGAACCTCCAAGCCATTTGGGTTCATCTCTCACTAATTTTCATGCACTCTGAACTGTGAACTTTTCATTGTCGTCTTGGTAATAAATATAACATGCCGCCGAGATCACGTCACTCTCGGAGCTACCGCTTTTCTTTACAGAGACGACTTGTTTGTAACGCCCAACAAACTTTTTTACGGACGGATTAATTTTTTTGTGTCATCGACCTTTTAGTGCCATCGGTTTCCTCTCTGGAAAACTCTTGTGACGATGGTTGTTATAAGTTTCACCAATCTTGTTCCAGAAACTATCTCCTTTTTTATCAATCCCAACAATTGGATCCCTAGAAATATTGAGCCATGATTGAATGAGAATTTCATTCTCCTTTGGTTTAAATCTTATTTTCGATGTATTCGCAACCGATGTAGTTCCCACTTCTTCGCCAAGATTAATTGTTTCCACGCCTTCTTGAGTGCAAGATTGTGGTGTTTCAGACTCTTGATCATTTAATTGCACATGACTATTATTCATTTGAACTGCATGAGACATAGTGGGACTAGTTGATTGAGATGAAAAGTGTTGATAATGATATGAGTAAGGTGGAGTATGATATGGATAATTTCCAAAAAGTGGATTATTTTGTTGATTTGAGATAAAAGTAGGATTTCGAAAATTTGAGTTATGATGTGGATTTGGGTTACTGGATGGATTTTCAAAGTATGAGGCATTTTGTTGATTTGGGATAAATGGTGGAATGCCACCATTTTGCATAAAATTCCAAGAATTATGGTGGTTAGGGTTCAGTGGCAAATGAAATGTGTGGAAGAAAAAAATTAAAAAGAGATAAAATAAATAATACAAATTTAGACTAAATGTAGGGAATAATTTTTTTAAGGATATGAAATTACTAATTAGAAATTAAAAGAGAAAAGTATGGAACTAGATTTTATAACTAAGAAAAACTTGTAAAAAAAAAAAAACTAGGACTACAAGTGCAACGGTCATTTTTGTTTGCAACTGTAATAAAATTAAAATTGAAAGATGCAGTCAATTATATTTTGCAATTATTTTTCTAGCATATGTTTTTTGAAAATAATAATAAAAAATTGAATCACAACGGATCTATTCTTGGAAGCGTGGCAGTGTTATACCACAGCATATGGATCCAAATGTTGGTTACACTTTGACAAGAGTGTTACAGGTGGCAAAAGATACGCCTACGGTTTATGCTCTGAGGTTTCTCTCATGTGAAATCCATCATCCATTTTTTTTATTCCATTTCATTTTTATTATTAAAAAATTATGGATGTTATGGATCACCACTTAGAGCATAAATATATATAGGGGGTGACATTTGCCACATTTGCCACTTGTGTAAGAGTGGTATGGATACTTGGAGTGAAACGTTGTGGTAATAGAACACCGCCGTTGCCATGAATGGATATGGTAACAAAAGTTTTTGTGGTATTAAAATAATTGAAAAAGGAATAATTCACTTTCATATTTATTACTTTATTACTTTTGTGGGGTCCATATTAGAGTTTTAGATCAGTGATATAGATATTTAGAAAATAAATACAACTTTTCAAAAAATATGGGTAAATATGTACCTACTCGAGTCATCGATTATTCCGCATTTTGATCGGTTTGTGCTGATTTTTAGAGGTTTAATTGCATATCTCGTCTAGTAGTTCTCAGTTGGTCCACAGTCAACGTCCACGTCATCGCCATTAACGAAGCAAACTGATAGAAGGGTTGGTTATGACATGGAGCCACTTAATCCACGTAATCACCATTAACGAAGCAAACTGATAGAAGAAGGGTTGGTTTCCTAGACTTCAAACAAATTAAGGGGTTTATTGCCTATTCACAAATTGAATAGGAAATGCTACGCTTTTGCAACTTTATGGGGAGAATACATCACGAGTTGAATACCACTTGTATTGCTGGCCTTTTATATTTGCTTCCATTTGTGATTTTTGTTAAAGGTAAGATCCAACGTTCACAAACAATTCGTGATGGCTTCGTGATAAATAAATTCGCATTAAATAACTCTACTCATACGGAAATGCTACTTCTCACGAAATAATATTAGCGAATACAGCACGATGTTGAATACCAATTGTATTGCGGACCTTTTATATTTGCTTCCATCTGTGATTTTTGTTAAAGGTAAGATCCAACGTTCACAAACAATTTGTGATGGCTTCGTGATCAATAAATTCACATTAAATAGCATTGCTCTACTCAAACGGAAATGCTACTTCTCACGAAATAATATTAGCGAATACATCACAATTTTGAATACCAATTGTATTGACCTTTTATATTTGCTTCCATCTGTGATTTTTGTTAAATGTAAGATCCAACGTTCACAAACAATTCGTGATGGCTTCGTGATAAATAAATTCACAATAAATAGCGTTGCTCTTACTCAAAAGGTATTTTATGCATCTCGTGTTGTTTTTTGTTTTTTATATATATATATTCTCGTTGTATTTTTCTTAGCTATATACACTTGGTACTCAATTTATTTATTTTATATAAACTTTCTATTCTAAAGTTTATTGATACATCCAATCATTTGATTTTAAATTTTGTAATTTTAAAGTGAAGTTAAATTCTGCATTGATAAGATATATTCAACGGAAGCGGACCATTTTGAAACAAAGTGCAGATATTTTTTGTACAAATAATAAAGTATCATTCTTTTTATGTAGACGAAAAACAAAAGTTGGTAATAAAATTGAAACCAAAATCATATTTAACCAATTTTTTTTTGGTCGAGCAACATTGTCTATGTTGTGGCAATTTGACTTTATATCACAGGATAGGATAAGAAACAATTAATACACCACTTTATGGATCTCTCCAAATGTTATTAATGAGTTTTTTTTAATTAATTTTGTTTTTCTCTTTCCTCTATTAACTATATTACACAGTTCTATAAAAAATACAAGGAAAATTAAAAGTCACTGTTTTCCTTCAACTCCATCAACTTTCTCTCGTGTCTTTTTGTTCACGACACCAGTCAGTGAATTTTGATATAGTAGCTGAATGTGTTTTTGCTGTTGTTTTAGTTTGTTGGTAGCAAATAGGAGTTTATTTTTGTTAGTTTTGTTAGTTTTAATAAGTCCCTCATCTTTAGGATTTTGTTGCTTTTGAATTAGTCTAACTTTTGTTATTCATCGTGAGCTTATTTATAGCTAGCAGTTACTGATATTTGTAAAGGTTATAATTTTTTTTGCAAAGGTTATAATACTAGTCACTTTGTTTTAATAAAGGATTATTCAGTTTGCTATTTTGAGTCACACCTCTATTTTCTACGGCATCAGCCACATACCACTCATACCACTCAGGCAGCAACCAGAGTTTGTAGTACTATTCCTATTTCCTACTCACTTAATTTGTTCACATCATAATAGTCTGCTATATATGTTCACGACGGATAGAAGAAATATAAAAAGTGTGGTTTCATGTTGTTACAATTGTGCTTTAGTTCACCAGGTTATACGGTACTAGTTTTGGTTGATTTTGATTGGTTTTTACTGTCAATTTAATGTGGAAAATAGTTCACCAGGTTCATACAATAATTTCAGAAAAAATTAGAGAGAGACAGAGAGAGGGAGTAGTTTTTAAGAAATAGCTAATTAATTAACTCATTAATAAAATTTGAAGAAACATATAAAGTGGTGCATTAACTACTCTTTATCCTGTGCAAGATGTGCAATCTTGCACAGGTTAGAAAAACCCTTATATCACTATAACATGTATAAGATTTCTGTTGTTTTGTTGATCGGTTCACCTTTTGCTAACTAAAGCTATTGAACCTCTATTGCTAGCTTAAGTTGTTGATTTTTCTAATTTTTTTTTCTTTTCTAATTTGATTCAAAAGAAAAACTGATTTTTATATATCCTCTTTATGCACTCTGCTTGTCCTCTCTACCTTTGCCAGTTGAAGGAATTGAGATGTTGGTAGTTAAAGGATGCTGAAGTACGGTTTGTGACAGGTGCATTGAAATCATAAACTTATAATATTGGCTTAACTCTGAATGATTAATCATTTAATCTTAATTTAGCAATTAGCTGAGTTGGTATCACAAATTGTTTAGCTGCAGTTTAGAAAAAATTTACATTAAAGAATACAGATTTAACAAACAATACATTATTACAGAGACACCTAGGAAGGTGTCAAGGATTCAAGAGTACTTGAACACCAAACTTTGATCACATATTGTATAACTCCAGTCATCTGATGTTATTAGCAGGACTTGAGACTGTGCAACCATTGAGTATCTTCCGTCTTCTTTGGAGAACACGCAAATTTGGTGACTTGGGTTTTGTTGTTTTAGAAGTCCTGATGCAACAATAGGAGTGTAGATAGCTTTATAAGTGTTCAAAAGTAAAAAATTGGGGGGAAAAGTATAGGGGAGTTTCAGATGCACAACTTACTTTTGGGGACAAAATGGATTATCAAAATTTGGAACTGGTCTAGCATGAGGAACCATTGTCTTTCTCATCTGTTTCAGTGCCTTCTCTTCCTCCATCTGCATGTTCATTTTTGCAATATTACAGTCAATCAATCATGCAACTAATTTATGCTCTAACAATAATAATGAATTTAAATAGCACTGAATGTATTCATACCATTCTTGCTGCTTCACTCTCCTCTCTGTATCGTTTGTACATAATTTCTTTCTCCTTAATCTGTAATAATTAGTTGAGAATGGTTAAAACCATAGATACTATTTTTTTCCTGTTTTTCCAGCTATCTTAAATCATTTCCAGTTAAAGACAAAAAGAGGGACCAATTTCATTACCCTCTCATCAAATTGTGCTCTATCCACAGCCCGATGATTCAAATGTAAATCAAACTCTTTAACTTCTGTAAGGGGTTTGCGGACCTTCTCTGGAACTGGTATTGGGTCCCTGCAAGATGACATCCATATGAAGAAAAAAAAATTAGTTTACTACTTTTATTTCTTCATTGAAAATATGCACGGTTGAAAAAAAAAGTCTGATTGTTTAAAAATTTTCTTAAAATATACGCATGCTTAAAAAAAAGTCTTGATTGCTTACTCTTTTAATATTGGCTTTGCCTTAAATTTTCTCATCTTTCTTTCCTCTCTTTCCATTCTAAGTCTTTCTTCTTGTTCCTTTTGCATTTCTTCCTCATGTCTCACTAGGCTCTCCAATTGAAATGGCTCTGGTTTTGTGCATTGTTTGGGTTCTGGCTTTGGTGGGATCTGCAAATTATCAGTAGTTTTAATAATAATATTGTAAACATTTGAAGCAGATAATGAACCACCAAAATGACACTTTCGTACCACAGGATAGTCAGTGGTATAGGGGTATGGGTTAGCCTTCGGAACTCTTGTTGCTTCCTCTTCCAATTCTTTCTGAAAAAGTTCCATGATTAATTTCTTCTCTTTCTCAGCTCCTCTTTCCTGCCACATGATTAAGAATGTTGGTATCAGAAGAACTGTATGATCAATATACGCACTAACATGTTGATTTTTAAACGGAAAGGAAATGAACCTCAGTGTGAAGATGGAATGGATTTGGAGTAGTGACTTTTGGAATTGTGTTGCGGTTACAAGCAGGTTCTGATTTCAAAGAAAGCTGCAAAATGGAAAGAAAAAAAAAGTAAATGATTTTGAAGTAGAGAAAGTAATCATAGACTTTACATTACATTACATAATAGTGCAATACAATATACATTTGGAAGCTGGTTGTATATTTTACTCTATTCAACGAACCTTGTCAAATAAATCAGCCACGGCGGTAGGTGGTGGAAACCTCTCATTTGTTGCAAAGTGAAATTCTTGAGGTTCGGTAACATGTTTCTTCATATGGCAGAATATTCCAATATCCCCTTTACTTTCAAAGATCTGAAAGATATATATATTGGGTTAGATAAATGATAGAATGAAAGCTCATAGAAATGGTTAACATCATAGTTAGCTTGGTACTATTACCTTCTTATTTAGAGGTCTTGCCTTGAACTTAGGAATCTTCTCAAGTTCTTCTTGCTCTATTTCTAAAGAGCTTTTCACTGTTGGTGGGCGGGCCCTTAGCGATGTTTGGAGTAGTGGAGGTTTAGGTTCAGTAAGATGAGGTTTCGATGAATTCTCCTGTTTCAATAAAAAAAAAAAAAGTGACTAACTGATCCAAAATGAATGAAAAAACTAAATGAATTATTATCCTGTAGCTAAAGAATACCTTATGAGACACCTCTGATGACGCTTTTGAAGCGGAATCTGTATTTTGATGAGCCCTAGCCAGTGTTTCTAGATGAAATTCCTGAAAATAATATGGAACATGTTAATTCAACAAAAACGCACATTTGTCAATAACAGTCTTCTTTTATTCTTTGGTCTGGTTTACCTTAAACTCTGGTGGTTGGGGTGTACTTCTTGGCAAGGGAGGCAAAGTTGAAGTTTGCAAAATCTATAATGAAAAAAGAGAAACATAAATTTCAGCACTAAAAAAGAATACCAATCTGGCGGCTATGAGTAAATAATTATTATTAAATCACCAAAAAATAAAATAAAAATAAATTAACAGTACCTTCTTATTCAATGGTCGTGCCTTGAATTTTGGCATCTTAGCCATCATTTCTTCCTCAAGCTCAGTAGCACTCTTCACTCTAGCTGGGCGAACCCGCTGATTTGTCTCAAATTCAGGTTCCTTAGGCCTGGTCAATGTGAGTTTCGGTTTTGTCTGGATCAAGGAAGTGTGATTACAAATAATTAGTGAAAAAGCATTCAAACACGCCAACGTGCAATGAAAGAAGTGAAGGTGATTGATCATTACTTGCGAAACAGTGTTATGCAGTGGCAGGTCTCTTGTACTAGACTGGAATCTCTTCATCATTTCTGCCATTGATACAAATGGTGCAGATGCGGGTGTTTTTGGTGTTTCACGAACATAAACCTTTACATAAGTAGTTCAATCAATACATGTTTATCAAAAAGTAAAAATAAATTGAATGTATATGAAATAGAGAATAATAGAACCGGAGGAAGGGCAAGAAGGGAGATATCTAAAGTATAGACAAAGACAAACCTTTCTGTCCTCTTTGTGAATTTTGCTAGTACTTGAACAATAACCCAATTTTGACTTATCATGAGGAAAAGTTTGAGGTTTCGGATTCAGAATCTGGATAGTTAAATAAAATAATCGTATAAGAATCTATTTCGACTAAAACCAGAAAACAAAAGGATCTTTTAACAATTACCTGTCTAGTTTTTCCTCCTTCCAATTTTTGCCTCTTAATAGCTTGATTCTCTTGGGCGAAATGGGGAGTACCTGCAGTGCTCTTCTTGACTTCTGATTGTAACCGAGTTTTGGTATTTGTGGATACCTTCTTAGAGTTCTGCTGCTTCTTGGAATTAGTGGAAGTGGTATTGACATTTTTCCTCAATGCTGGATTTGGTGTGCAAACATCTTTTTCTACTTCAACAGATGCTTCTGTGGATGTTTCTACTTTTAAGCTCCCCCCTTTATGATCACTCATTTCCTTACCAACAGCACCCTAATAGATAGAGATATTATGAGAAGATCGTAATAACAATCACAAAACAAGTTTGTTATGGGGATGCAAAAATTACTGCACTTAGTACCTCGAGATAAGTTGAATTATTTTCTTCTTTGGCCTTGCAGCATGATACATCATCTTCCTTATAGGTAGAAATCTGAAAGATATAAATAGATTCATGAATTATAAGTCGGTTAGTAACAATAACCAAGACCCTAATTGTAATGTGAATACAAAAAAGACATCACTAAGTACCACGCGAGAAACATTTGTAAGGTTTTCTTCCTTCGCTTCGTCCTCTTGCTTTATTTTGCTAGTCATGCTTTGTGGTTGTGTACTTGATTCAAAAACACTATCTTCAACATTTGCTGACATCTATAAAACAATGGATAATCAATTAAATGAATACTAAAACAACTGAATTTTAAATACATAGTGTAAAAAGTGAAGTACTAGTACCTTTGGCATATTGTCAGCTTCACTAAAATCACACAAGGTACCTATAGTAATGGATCTACCAGCCTTGATTTTAGGCATGAATGCTGCAAAATTTTGAAAGCCCAACAACCAAGTAAACATTTTGTATATGACAAAAACAATTTAAATAACGTCTAAAGCTCGATTATGAGGATGAAAACCCATGAAATGCAATTGAACAAGTGTTGTTGCAACATAATTGAAAATGCATTTCCCTATAGTCATAAAATCCTAAAATTATGATCAGAGTCAGAACCCAAGCACTAGGTGAAAATCAAAAGTCAAAATTTCACCCTAAGCAACTATCATAGAATTAGAACCATAAGCAACTAAAATTCTGAAAAGCTATTGAAAATAAACCGAAGTAACGAATCAAAGAAGAATTCACAAACATAAAAGAATCAATCAAGAAAAACAAGTATCAAACAAGATGAAAACCCTAATTCCTTCAATCCCATTTCACTATCGATCTCCATAGACACATACAATAAAAAAAAAATCCAAGATTCCAACAATCTTCACACGCGAATCAGTGATCCAAACAAGAAACCCTATTTTTTCTTCAATTCTTCTAACTATCATATAACCGAATTGAATTTCTCTAAAAATGAAAATACCAAGAGTACAAAGAATAGAGAAAAAAGAGTACTTAACCATGAAAAACGAAATGCCCAATTTCATTTCTCAGTATTAAAGAAATCTCAGATTTATAAGGCATTATTGAAGAAAGAAAAGATTACTTACGAGAAGGAGCGTATGAGAGAGCGGTGTGAAACCAGAGCTCAGCCCTACGAATTTCCTCATCCGATTCCCCTTTCGTAAAATCGAAGAATCTCGGTGCAGAGAATTCGTAAGTTTCATCAATGATAGTAGTTCCTCCGCCGGTTACCTCTGCCATCATCTCCAGTTGATTCCAATTAGGGGGGTTTGTGTGAAATTTGGGATGATTAAAATAGTGACGTGTCAATAATCAATAAATAATAAGAGTAGAAATGGATAGAGAGCGTGTTTTGTTTGGAGATTGGAGGGAAGTGTGGTAAGAGAAGAGATGAGAGATAGAGGGACGAAGGAGTGTCGCTCTGTAATGTCGATGAAATGTAACGGTTAGTTCTCTAACGGTCGGAAAAACTTTTTGAACAGTGATATATAATGAAGCAAAAAATGCATTTTTTTTGTAACGGCTATTTTTCTTGTCTTAAATAAGGCCATTTTTATTATTTTATTTATTTAAATTGTAATTATTTATTTTCCTGTCAAGAAAGTTATTTTCCAGCTGTCAAAAAAAATTATTTTCGTCCTAAAAAAAAAAATCATTTTCCTTTTTAAATAAACATTTATTTATTTTCTTTAATTTATTCCTCACTATTTTGTTTGGACTATATCTCACTGATTTTATTTTTTTTATAATTCTTAGACTTTTTTATAATTTTTTATAGACAAGTGCCGATAAATTAGTGTGGTTACGTTTATTTTCGAGATCCATAACTTCTTACTTAAAACTTTTAGTATCAGTTAACTCATGAATCACCTTTGGATATTATAAAACAATTATAAATTTTTAATTTCTTACAATGATCACTTAGTTTACATTACAATTTATTTATATAGGTGTATTCTATAATAGGAGTGTGATTTTGATACAGGTTTTTTTTATACAAATCGTACACAAACACTATTTATATATAACTTTTGTTTGTTTCATAAGAAAAGAAGATGAAAAATTACACAAATGCCCTTGTGTAAGTATCGTATATGAAAAATGTGTAGGAATATCATTTCTTATTCTATGATGTTTTTTTTTTTGAGAAATTATTCTATAATGTTACTTTTACAGTATTCTTTGTGTGAAAATCTCATAAAGTGTGAGGACCGACTGAATTAAGCTATATTAAGTGAACAATGAACTAGTATATTTCCTCTGAGTTCAGGTTTACTCTATTTAGAGTATTCTCCATTTAGCCCATTAATTACATGGATGTGTGTCATGTGTAAAAAAAAACTTTAATGGTTGAGATTAAAAGGTTAAATTTAACTATTTATTTTTCATAAATTAAAAAAGGAGAAAGAAACACAGTGTTTTGTTAGTCTTTCTCCTATGCATTCAATCAACAACTTCGTCTTCTTCACAACACAACCTCATCGCTGTTCTCTCGTCGCCGCCGTTATCACCGCTACGTACTCTCCGTCCCTTTTTGCTAAACTCTTCTCATAGATCTCAAATCAAGTTCGTCTATTCATCTGTCACTATCGTCACTACCACAAATACTTGTCGTCGTCTCATAGCTCTATGTCGTCATGGTTACTATTGTGCTTTGTCTTGTTTGTCATGTTGTGCTGTTATTTTGTGCAGTTTCATTTTCTCTTTTTAATTTTAGGACTATTTAGAATTGGAAGTGAAGAACTGTAAGGAAAACAGAGAAAAAAAGTTTTTGTAACGTGAATCTCTAACAACATGGTGGTGCTACGGTGGAGCCGTCAAGGTGGCGTTGCGGCAAGGCAGTAGAATGCAATTTCTGCCAAAGAGATACATGTTTCTTTTCTATTTTATTTTTTTAAAAAAAGAATTTGAAACTCTTAATCCGGGCCGTTGAAGATTTTAAGTGCCACATGTCATGCATCCATACAATTAATGGGCTAAATGGAGGATACTCTAAATGGAGTGAACCTGAACTCATTTCCTCTATGCGATTTTTATTGACATTTGAAATTCTGGCGTATCAGATGGGGTACCAGATGTGGCCACCTTTGAGTCTACAACGTCCACAACAGAAGTAAGAAGCGATAAATAATGAATAACTGAAAATAAATAATGTGCAGTGTTTGTTAACCCAATTCGGCGTTATAACACGACCTACTCTGGTGGATACCAATCCAGGAGAGAATCCACTATGATAATACTAGTTAGAAGTTATCAGCAAACGACCCGTTTACACTTCGTCACCTAGCTACTACCCGTGCTATCTTCAACCTAGGCCCACCTAGATGAGAGACCTCATCCCTTCTCCTCTTAACCACACAGGCAGCGTGATTGCAACTAAACTTCTATTTTTGGTGAAGACACACTTCTAACAAATACCTATCTCCGTACTTCAAAGCTTAGGAGTAGATTAAAAGAATACAACTCAATAACACAGTCCTAAGCAAGTATCAAGGTGATACGAGATAGCCTCACAAGTAACAATAGACACGCTAAAACCCTAGACACATGAATATAATTCTTCACAAAAGTTTCAGTAACAAAAATAGGTTTTAGGTCTTCAATATATATAGTCTGAGATAGCCTGGGTTGTTCCTTGATTTCGGGCTTCACAAATAACACAAATATAGTGTATATTCGATACAAATAAATTCCTCAAGCAAATCCAACAAAATCCTAAAATAAAGGAGTATCTTTAGGAGCGAAACCCCAAAGAGATATGATCAGGAAATACGCTTAGTTACTTGTCTTGGGGAACAAGTAAAACGCTTAATGGATCTACATCTGACTAGATCTTGTTTTTGCAAAATGTATATAAAATACAATTATTAATATTTTAAAAACGTATTTTAGTTTTTTTTAAAAAAATTAACATATAATAAAAACCATAAATTAGAAATAAAATATTCAATAACAAAATACGTTAAACTCTAACATTCTATAAACACCCTAACATTGTATAAACACTAAAAAATACTTACAAGAGTTAAGACCAAAGGTAGAGTGATGAACTAAGAAACAATTGGAGAAACAAACTTAGAGAGGTGTTGGAGAAAATCGTAAAGAGAGATTGAATGGTATAAATGAAATGAGAAGGAAGGAATTGGCATATATAGATGCTGCTCCTGCCAACAGAATAATTTTTTTTAAATCCGGTTTCAGTTATCGGCGGCCCAAGGTGCCACAAAATCCAACAATCATTTTTTTTAACTGCTTCAAGTTAGTGGCGGCCCAAGCCGCCACAAAGTC
Source organism: Trifolium subterraneum (assembly GCA_951799995.1). Lineage (NCBI taxonomy): Eukaryota > Viridiplantae > Streptophyta > Magnoliopsida > Fabales > Fabaceae > Trifolium > Trifolium subterraneum. The sequence continues at coordinate 35,855,385 of OX637461.1, forward strand.
CAACGATTTTTTTTTTAAAATCTGGATCAATTTCCAAGACGTGTCAGTCAACCTATATTTTGCGGTGGTTTCGGCCGCCAGCAAATCCAAGGAGAATTTTGCGGCAGTTTAGGCTGCCGGTAAGTGGCCACTTCGTTCTAAAAATAATATTTTTTTAATTTTATGACCGTTTTTCTTCCATTTCTGGCGGCCTAGACGGCCACAAACTTAATGACGACCTAAACGGCCAGTAACTTAATATTCAATCCGTCACAAAATGGATATATTCTTGTAGTGCAACACGTTACAACATGTCAGCAGCCTAATCAGGGGTGGCTTAAATGCAACGTCGACGCCGGTTTTCAAAAAGAGATAAACAAGTCCAGCTCGGGTTGGTACGTGCGTGATTATAGAGGCCAGTTCATAATGGCGGGATCACATTGGATGGAAGGACATTGCTCCATTTTGAAAGGGGAAGACATAGCTTTACTTGAAGCCTTGAAAAAATTGGAACAAAGAGACTTTTCTCATGTTATTTTTGAGATGGATTCCAACGGTGTTGTGGACGCAATACATCATCTACGCGGTAGAAGCTCCGAGTTTAGTACTATAATCCTTCATATTAAAAATATTTTGTTATGTAATCCAAACTTTAAGGTTAAGTTTATAAAGCGGCAAGGGAATATAGTTGCTCACACTATTGTTAGGGCGGTCATTTCTTGATCTAGTCACTGTATCTTTGAGACAATACCTGTTTGTATTTCTCTTATCCTGAATAATGAAATGGCATAGTTTATTGAATGTAAAAAAATACTATTACTTCCACTTCAAGTCATATCATGAGCAATTATTAGTGGTTTTGTAGCAACAAATCAGATGGAATAATATTGTATGTATTAATTAATAGGACTTCATCATTTGTTTAATTTGAACAATGCGAATATAATATCAAGAATGATAATTATAAAATATAAAAAATCAAGAACAACGCCTGGTTTGAGTAAAAAAGCAAAATCCGGATGGCAAAACAGGCCAATATTCGCATATCTTGTTCCGCCATGTCATTAATCCATCTAAAATTGAGCAGGATAGAAGTAAGGATGTAAATGGATATTCACGTAGGCGGATAATACAATATTTGTGTCTGTTCTGTTGGATAAATATGATATACGTGTCAGTTCCATATCCATGTAGATATCCGCTAAACTGGTAATTCACAGATATTGTAGTACCAACGAATATTTACAAATATCCATGGATGATTTTTTTTTATAAAATTGGTTATTGAAAAATAAAATGTTTTTAGCTTATTTTAAAGATTTTTCAAACATTTTTGTCTCCCAATTTGAAAACAATATTTTTTTTTAATAGCTAATATTAAAATACAGTGATCAAAATACAAGTAGTATAGTGATCACAACAAAAGATCCAAATACAATAACATCAAAACATAATATAACATCCAAATATAATATTCATCCCTAAAAAGACTTTTTTTTAAAAGATAAAAATACTAGAGTTTGTAGTATTTAAGTAGAGATATTTAAGTAATTTTACTAATTTATAATAGGTATGAATATTCGCTGATACATATAGTATATCAAACACACATTTGTATCTATTAAATGTAGATAATTAATATATCCTTTTATTTTATCCGCGAAAATTCATTAAGTTATCTGCCTTGTACCTATGATGGATTTTATTCACAGATACTCGTAGATACAAACTTTTTTGCCATCTATAGACAGACGCGAGAAAACTTGATGTGTATGTTGGTGTAAGTCCTAGATGAGACATTCTTTATTATGTTTGTTACGTAATAACATGAAATCAAGGATAGGGTTAGGAGGAAAAAATATTATGGATAAGTGGGTTGAACTAGCTTAACAATTAGGTAGTGAACTAGTATAAAAATATCATGTTATTCTCTCCCTTTGTACCTTATCTGTTTTACTTTGTTTAAGTTTTTATGGTTTAACTTCTTCTTTATTGTCTGTGTTAAATAGAAATTAAATGATTTAATAAAGAACTTGATTTTCATAATTAATATTAGAAAACGTTTAAAATTGATAAATACAATTCAAACATCTTTTTCTTGTGTTTCTGCATGCACCTTTATAAAAAACAATTGTAGAAGTCAAAAGCTACCTAAAGAGATTATGGGTGCGCTTGTTTTACCTTTTAAAAAAAGTGATTTCTTCTTTGTATTTTTAAAAATAATTTTTATGATTACTTAATTAAAAAATAGTAAAAGTTATTTTAGATTCGTATTATTGTTTTTGGTACATGAAGAGGGCAAAGCCCAAAAGAGAAAAAAGAAAAACTACTGCGCTATGCGCACAATCCTAGGCATGCAAGCCTCGGAAATGTCATCAAAGAGGATTGTTTGGAGCGCTCTAGGAGGAGTCTCCAGTATCATTACATCAAAAGAGTTATGTTTCTGTTTCCTTCTCGTCGTGTGTGCTTGAATTGAATTTGCCTATTCTTGCTAATGAGCTCCTGAATATAACGGATCAAAATGGGTGTCGCCCCATTGAGATTGCAATTCCCTGTAACCATATCAATGAGCACCTTGGGATCACTTTCTACAATGAGTTGAGTGATTGCTTGTCTTTCCGCCAACTTCATTCCTACGTACATACTCCACCTTATGATCTATATTTGGATAGCATAAATGCAATCCCTCATGGTATGAATGATTGTTTCATCTCTGTTCCCATAAATGTGACAAACCGGTGAGATTCCCACCCCCTATATGCTCCTACGGCAGTTAGTAAGGAGGCGACCATGCGCCGCTAACCACATAAATGTTTGAATTTTGTGTGGGCCCTTCCAATTCCATATACTAGACCAATCCCCTTCTATTCGATTAACATTCCCCTGTTGCAAATCATAGGCACTTCAAACTGTAAAATGACGAGTATTGGTGCCTCTCCATCCTACTAAATCTGGACCATTTGTCTCTCTAGGAGTCGGGAGCGCTACCACCTGGTTCACGATGTTATCAGGTAAATTATTGTACAGGAAATTAAGGTCCCATTTCCCCTCAGATGTAAGCACGTCTTTCATCATAAGAGTTGAATCAATTAATTGATTGGTAGTTTTCGGCATGAGAAGAGAACCATTGGGCACCCATCTGTCCATCCAAAAGTTATTGTGATGACCTTCCCCTACTTGCCAACAATATGCTGATTAAATTGATCCCAAATGGCCACAATAGCCTTCCATAAAGGAGAATCATATGGTTGACATTTTATAGCAAACCGCAGATCTTTGTTACGACCATATTTATTATAAAGGACCTTACACCACAAATCATCAGGCTTGTTAATCATGTTCCAAAGCATCTTCATCAAGAAAGCAATGTTCATTTGGTGTGGTTTTTTGACCCCAAAACCCCCATCTTTTTTAGGCAAACTTCCCACTTAATAAGGTGAGGTTTTCGAATTTGGTCAGTGTCGCCCCACAAAAAACCATGTTGAATTCTTTCCATCTTGTCGCACAAAATATTTGGAATCTTGGCATACTGCATATGATAATACAAGATTGAGCTAAGCACTAATTTTGCAAGCGTAAGTATGCAAGCTAAACTCGGACACTGATGCTTCCATCCACTAAGTTTTTGCTTCATTTTACCAATTATATGCTGAAATTTTCCTCTCGTTGTTCTTCCAGGTGCAATATTCGCACCAAAGTACTTTCCAAGACTATCAACCTGACTGAAACCAGTATGATGTAATATATCCTCATTTGTTCGCTGATCCACATTCTTGGAGAAATATACTTGAGTTTTTTTATTGTTTATCTTTTGACCAGATGCTTGGCAAAACTGATCCAAACAATGCATAACACAATGAGTTTGCTCAATTAAAGCCTCTGCACAAAGAAGAAGATCGTCAGCAAAAAGAAGATGAGAAATATGAGGGCCAGATCTACCTGCACGCATAGGTTTCCAATAGCTAGCTTCCACCTGGTCTGCAATAATATGAGACAGACGCTCCATACAAATGACAAATAAATAAGGAGATAAAGGGTCACCCTGACGAATCCCTCTCATAAGAGAGAATGTATCAATTTTATCCCCATTCCACAAAATTTTAAAATTAGGAGACGAAATGCAATTATGTATGATGCTTATGAGCTTTGGAGGAAACTTACACTCTACCAAACACTGCTCAACAAAGTTCCAGTTCAGTCTGTCATAGGCTTTTTCAAGATCGATCTTAATAGACATGAACATTTTTTGTCCTTTCATCCTAGCCATCGGATGCACCATTTCTTGGGCCACAATAATGTTGTGGTGAATGGTACGACCCGAAATAAAGCTTGATTGATAAGGAGATATAATACTTTCCAAAAAAGGCTTAATTTTATTAACAATTACCTTGGTGATGATTTTATAAGCCACATTACACAAGGCAATGCGACGAAATTGAGACACAAACTGTTGCTTATCTACTTTAGGAATCATTACAAGCAAAGTATTATTAATAAGTGAAATAAGCGAAGGGTTAGACCCAAGGTTGTCAGAACCGGACCGGTCATCGAACCGGCGAACTCACCGGTTCAAGGTTCAACTGGTCGGACCGGGATTCAAACGGGTCGGACCGTTTTTAATTAAATATATTTTAATTAATATATAAATAAAAATATATAAATAATGACTAAGTATTCCTTAGTTTTACACGTTAAAATAATAAAATGTCATAAAGTCAACATAAAATAAAAACCTTAATCATAAATTTTTAACATTTAAATTATGCATTTTAATCTAAATATATTTTTTTAATATTGACTCTACACTATTGTTACATAGTAACACTTTAATATATTTTTATTATAAAAACTTGGTATGTGATATTGTTAAAAAAGAAGAAAAAAAAACTCTAATAATTTTCTATTGGCCCAAGCCCATTTGTCCACTTTACATTGTATCTCTAACCCTAATTCCTTATGAGCCGTCACCCTATCTTATTCACTTCTTTTGCTTTTACTGTGAGATTGAACAAAAACAAATACAAACCTGCTTCTATTTTCTTCTTTCAATTTTTTCTAACATTCATTTCTCTTTTCTATTTATGAAGAACAATGCTGCATATTACATCTACCTCTTTCTTGCTTATGTTTCTTTCAAGTTTTCTTTTATTTTCTAGATCTGTTGGTGTATGTTTCTTTCATCTTCCTTTTTATTCTTCTATAGAAACTCACTTATGAAGAAACATTAGACAAAAATGTCCTAAACTCTTAATTAGTTGAACATTTCTATTCTTCCAATTCTTTTCCTCCAATTTTTTTTTTTTTTTTAAATTAAAAAAACCGGAACCGCGAAACCGCGAAACCCGGCCGGTTCATCAGTTTTTTCCGGTTCATCGCCGGTTCGCACGGTTTTCCACCGGTTCAACTGATGTCCGTTTTTCAAGCCTAACCGGACCGGAGACATCACCGGTTCCCGGTTCGACCGGCGGGTCCGGTCTGATTTTGACAACCTTGGTTAGACCAAACCTGATGCACATACTGGTAAAGAGATTCCCCAACAATATCCCAACATTGTTGGAAAAAGATAGCAGGGTACCTGAAGCGGGTGGAAAAATGCGCGAGCGGAAAGTCGTTCGCTAGACAGTAAAGTCGCCACCGAACTTTATTTATTCCCGGAGGAAAAGGAAAATATCGATAAAACCTTAAAATATTGGAAAGATGGTCATCGCAACCATTTCCAGGTTCGGGAGTCGATTATGCGAGGGGAAGGTATTAGCACCCCTCGCATCCGTTGTACCCAACGGGAACCTTCTTATTAATTTTAGGGTTAAAAAGAGTGTTTAATTTGTTTGCATGATTTTAATTAATTATTGTACGAGGGGGAAAAAGTTAGTTTTTTATTAGTGTGCTTGACAGGATGTATGAATCCCGCTCCTACGTATTCCCGGGTGCAGTGGGAAATTCAAAGCTACACGCAGTTCTGGGTAGAAAATAATTGTTGATTGGTTGATTTTATTTTGTGAAAAAAAGTTTCAGTCGCACTATGGCGAAAAAGGTTGATTGATTGAGAAATAAACGCACGGGGCGCAAAAATAGTAAGGTTTGATGTGTTGAGGTTGATTTTAATATTTAGAATGACAATTACCCAAGTTACGAGCCATACGTCAAGAACCCGGGTAATCGGGAGAAGGAGTGATATACATCAAACCATCTCTTTTTCATCCATTTATTGTTTATTTAAAAAAGAATGTTTTACTTTTTAGAATGACGGTTATCTGGACCACAAGTCATACGCCAAGTATCCAGATAACCGGGGAGAGAGAGGGCCATACGTCCAACCACTCCTTTTTCATTCGAGTTTACTATAAGAAAATATTTGATGTAAAGTGCTTTAAGAGAAAGAATTAGAATTGATGTTTTTATTGTTTTATTTAATCACGTGGGAATGCATATGCATACAGTAAAACACCCCACTGCCCATTTAATAAATTAAATAAAACTAACATAATATAATATATAAAAACAAAAAAAATGAAATAAACAAGGAGGGAGACATAAAACCAGTACGTGTCCACCTTCTTCTTCATTCATTCATGTGTTCCTCTCTCTCCGTCGTGCCTCCATCACCGGTGACGGCGGCTCAGACGCTTGCCACCGCTGTCGCCAGTCGTTACTCGCTCTCACATCCTCTCTCAGTCGCTGCAGCGGTGACGGTGGTGTGTATGTTTTGTCGCGACGGCAACTGTAATGGCGGTGGCGGCGAATTTGGCGGTGGTTTCTTTCTTTTTCCTTTTTCGATCTCTCTCTTCCGATCTCTTGTTCTTTTTCTGTTTGTTTCTTTTAACTTTGTTGTTGTTCTTGGTTGTTAACGGTGAAGGTTGGTTTATGGGAAGAAACTTTTGGAGGTTGTTGGTGGTTTTTTGAGAAGGTTTGGTTTATGGTGATGATTATGTTGTTTGTGTCATGATAATATGTGGTGGAAGATGGTGAAATAAAGAGTGGAGTATGTGTGGTTGTGTTGTTGTTTGGAGATTGTTATTGTTTGATATTGAGGGTGAAGATTGAAGGTGGTTTATTATGTGGTTATGGAGGATTAAGAAGAATGAGCATGGTGGTGGAAGGTGGTGATAAGTGGTTGTCTATGAGAAAAGACGGTGTTTTTTTGGTTATAATAACAATGGTTATGGTTGTAATAACAATGTTTTACAAATATGAATTTTTTGTGTTCTCTCCTTTTTGTTTGAAAATCTATTTGTTATTTATAATGAAGAAAATTAGGTTTAACTTGCAAATTTCTCCATTGAGACAGATTTGCCATGATTGCAAGATTCTTCCTTTTTATTTATGTTGACTTTTCTTGAATTTTTTTTTATGATTTTTTTAATTTCTTTTGATAAAAAGTACAAAAAATAATGAATAAAGTTTTCTAAAAAAAATGCCTAAAATAAAAAAACGAAAATTAAAATTAAAATTGTATTTTTATGATTTTTGAATAAAATATAAGTAAAGTAAGAAAAATACAAAAAGATGGAAAAAGTGGGACTCGAACACATGACAGTAGACACAAAACTCCTTGAACATTCTCTTTATTACCAAATAGGCTAGCTCAAATACTTGAAACTAAATGCGACAAAAACCTATATGATAAAAAGTATGGGCAAAATTTGGGGTATGACAGTACCCATCCTCACTTGGAGCTTTATGTGGACCCATGTCAAAAAGGGATTTTTACATTAAACAATGCTAACTGGAGTACTCAATCTCAATTGATCCGCCTCCAAATTCATAGGATAAGTAGCCCATGAGGTAATTGGCTCACGATTAGACTGATCTTCCTTATAAAGCTTAATGTAGTAATCTCTTACCATATCTTTAAGGCTATCTTGCTCATCAATCCACTCCCCTTCATCATTCCTGAGAGAGATAATTTTGTTCTTTCTTCTTCTGACAATAGTTTTGGAGTGATAGTATTTGGTGTTACGATCGCTGTCTACAATCCAACGACCTCTAGATTTTTGAAACCAAAGACACTCTTCCTGGTAAAGAGTGGGTGCAAGTTGATCTTGTAGCTCTTTCTCAAGAGAGTCGAGAAAATTACTATAACCATAGTTCGGACTCTTCTGGATACCATTCAATCTTGCCAGTAACTCTTTTTTTCGTTTGAAGATATTTCCAAATGTATCCTTGTTCCAATCTTTAAGGTGAGGCGTGAGATTGTGAAGCTGTTGAATCAAATCCCTTCCTCCACCCCATTTGTCTTTGAGAAACGCATGGAAATTTTCATGAGACATGCACACAGCCTCAAACCGGAAAGGACAATTAGTACTAAGATTATTCTCACCCTCGGTAAGAACAATAATGGGATGGTGATCAGACTGAACTCTAGGCAGGACTTTTGCAACCCTTTCATGATATCTCAACCTCCAATTGATGTTGCAAAGGACTCGGTCGAGTCTTTTGAAGAATCTGTCTCTCCCATTCCACTTTGGACCTCGCCAAGTATATTTAGTCCATGCAGTTGTAACCTCTAACAAATTGCAATCATTGATGCACTTGTTGAATTGTTGACACTTCTTAGTATCAACCTATGCTCCTCCTTTTTTTTTCATCAGAACTAGCTATTTCATTAAAGTCGCCAACCATGAGCCACGAATCAGTGATATTAGCCGCAAGGTGGTGAATCTTATTCCAAGTTCCAACTCTCTCTTGTTCTCGCGGACTAGCATAGACAACAGTGAGTAACCAAGGATCCCCAATTTGTTATTTGACCTGCACATGAAGAAAGTGAAAGTTAGTCATAATTAATTGAACCATTATGTCCACTCTGTTCCACATCAACCAGATAGCACCAGAAAAGCCTCTAGGCTCAGAGACTAAATAATAATTAAAGCCAAGTTTTGTTATGGTGTTGACTGCAATGTTGCCACTACACTGGATTTCTTGTAACACCACCATATCCACTTTATTATTCCTGCAAAAATTAATGAGTGCTCTTCGGAAATTTTTTCCTTGAACACCTCTACAATTCCAAGATAACACAATCATTAAAATAATTAAAAAAATATGGACAAAAAAAGGACATAGAAACCCATTAATTTGTGTTCATTTGAGTGTCATGAGTCGGGCCTATTTTTCCTTCTCTAGCGAACATAGAATTGCTTGTCGCAGGATTTATGACTTGCTCCTTCTCTATTTGCATCGTATCCAGACCCGTGGTGTTGATTGACATAGTTGGTTGGAGTGAATTTTGGTCATGCATATCATGGCCATTATGTTGATGCTTAGTAGTTCCTTTGTGTATTTTAAATTGCAATCCACCGTTGGCATTAATTGCAGCACTTTTTGGGTTTGTTTGTTGTTGACTCCCAACATAGACACCACTAGAAGGTGGACTTTTATTCCCTTGTTTCACAAAAGACCCATCCTTTTTTCCAATTAATTCAAGTCAGGGTCTCTTCTTTTTTAATTTGGACTTATTTTTTTGACTTAGTCCAATATTGAATGCTTCCACTACATGTTTCATAGTATTTTGTACGCTCCCTCCTCTTTCCATATTAAATGCCTTATTATTTTTGGAAGAGTGGCCCTGCACATTAATTCCCTTTATGCCTCCTGTACCGTTACTGCTATTTCTATTATTTCTTTTTCTGCATTCAACCCGTATCCAATCTCCATAAAGATTTTCCAGATCGCATTCATTGCCTTTCAATTCCTGAATTTTTTATCGCTCCCCACTTTTCTCTCCCAAATTTTCGTTCTGATGCTTCTCCTTCCTTGTGACTTTTGCAGAGCCGCCGTCACATGTTGTCTTCTTTTCTTCCGCGGCAGATTTTTTATTCTCTTGGCTGCAATCCTTAAGAAGATGACCATAACAACCACAGTTGGTGCATATTATGTGTAATCCTTCATATTGAACTTGATATCACTCACCATTAATCCCCACACGTCCAACTACCGGTTGCGTGAGATCGACCTCGACACACATCCTAGAAAATCTTCCGCGTGCCACTCTCAATGTGTGGAGATCAACTTTCACAGTGGTACCCACCATAGAGGCCAAAGTCCAAAGGACACTTTCATCATAGTAGACAAGATTCAAACTTGGAATTCTTATCCATTGTTTTGTCGATCGTCATTGTGGTTGCGTTAAAGGTTGGACACCAATGACGTACCGCTAAATAGTGATAAAAAATCATCCAAGGTCCTCTATTAATCACCTTGTTCTTGTCCTCATCACCATCAAATTTAACAATGTAAAATGCATTGCTCACATCCATTAATTCAAAACCTCCTCCTAGGTTCCAAATGCTTTCCAACTTTTTCTTCATAAGATTGTATCCAAGATTTTTTCCAAGAAGTTTAACTACAAGGGCTTCTTTCCATGGAACACTAAGTTCATCAATAACTTATTTATGCACATGGAGCATTGGCTATGAAACGATTTCCACTTGTGCCATTTTTGTTGCTAGTAAATCAGTTCTTTCTCTTGTTATCATCGCCTGAGACCCAAGTACTTTGTCCCTAAAAGACACAATATTGTTTCTTTTTTCCTCTTTATTGTTTTCATGGTGTTCACTAATCCCTCCCTTATCAGGTGGTTTGGGAGGAAAGCTTGTTTCTGCTTTGTTATTTTGGTTAGCCGTGAACATGAAATCCATGGAAAAAAACCCTAGCAGAGCAACAGCTCAATATTACTCGCTTTATTTTCTTTTCACTATCAAATTCTTCTCTTTCTTTGATCTATTATTTAATTTTTTTAGGTTTGTATTTTTATAAATTAAAAGCGTGATTTCAACATTCAATAATTTAAATATTCATGATAGAGATTTTAACTTAATAAAAATAATAAGTTTTGAAAAAATGTATCTCTCAAAATTGATTTTTGTAAAAAACTATTTAAATTAACTTCTTTTTTAGAGATTTTTTTGAAGTTTTATGATCCAAAAAAATTGTAACAAAATACTGAAATACTTAAAATGACATTTTAAGATAAGCTATTTAAACCAATTTTTTATTTGAAGCTTTTATAAAAAAATTCTTTTGTTAAATTTTTTTTTAAAACATAATACGCTATAAAAATTATTTTAAAAAAAAAAAAACTAAAACAAACGGCCCTATATCAATTCTACAAGTAAAATAAAATAATTTGTGTTTGATTAATTATAAAAGTAAAATACTGAAAAACATCCAAATATGTAGAGCATATTTTTTTTTTTTTCAAAAAAGTGGCAGCAAAATGCTCCACCTCAAAACATGCATTGATAAAGAGAGATAGATACAAAAAATGGAGGGGGATTAGACCAAAACCTCCTTAACTATGTACAACCCTAAAACAGGGTTTTACCATGCTTGTTACTAACAAAACTATCTCTAATCTCTACAGGAACGTCATTCCAAATAAGAACACTATTCAAATTAAGACCAAGTTTAGCTAAACCATCTGCACAATGGTTTCCCTCCCTATAAATATGAGAAACAATTATATTCATGTTTCTAGTTCTAGACATACAATTGTACCATTTGTTGCTTAAAAACCAAGGCGCCAACGTTGCTGATTTGTAAGCCTTCACTACTAACTCAGAATCCGATTCAATCCACAAATTATTCCACCCTCTGGAAACTGCAAAATCCACTGCATTTATGAAGCCATAAAGCTCTGCAAAAAAAGCTGATGAAGTGTTCAACCTGGAAGCAAAGCCACAAATAAAATCTGCACTACTATTTCTAAATAAACCAGCACATGCAGCTGCAGATGAAGTGAAGGCTCCATCAATGTTACATTTAATCCATTGAGGAGGGGGAGGCTGCCAAATAACTTCTCTCAAGAAGGAAGGCTTGGGAGGATTTAAATTAACTTTGAATGCTTTCAAAATGGTAAAGTCTCTAATAGATGCAGATGCCAAAGAATTGGTGTGGTTACCAGATAACATTACATTAGCAACTATCCAAGCTAAAGATGAATTCCAATTAGGCTTAATGTTCTTGAACCTAGCATTGTTTCTGGCGATCCAAACATCATACATGATGTTAATGATTGCAGCTTTAATAACAATCCTGCACTGTGCAGAAATAGCTCTATTGCATAGACTCCAAATGTCTTCAAGTGACTGGAATTGAATAATCATGTCCAATGAAGTTGCAAGCCAACACCAAAATCCAAAAGCAAACCTGCACTCAAAAAATAAGTGAAAAATAGTTTCGATATTGGAGTTACACAGAGAGCACATGGAAGTCAAATTACAACCCCTCTCCCTAAGATTGTCATCAGTTGGAATTTTGTTAAGCATAATTCTCCATGCCAAAAGGGATCTAGAAGGCTGAATATCTTTGCTCCAAATAACTTTACCCCAAGAAAGCTTTGGATATTGACGCCTCTTGAATTCATAAGCATCCTTTAAACATAGAAGGCCATTATCAGTACCCTTCCAAATAAGACTGTCAGGCACATCATCCACTGGGATATCTATCTGTAGCACCAAATTTTTGAGAGTTGGATAGAGAGAATCAAGATAATGAGGAATCAACCAATGTTGATTATGAATAATGTCACTAACTTTCTTAGGTAACCATATCAAAACACTTGTGTGAATGTTAAGAGTTTCAGCAAGAGAATTCCCACACCATGCATCCATCCAAAGGTTTATGCTTTGACCATTGCCCACCTTCCAAGAAGCATTAGATATAATTACATGAACTTCTTGCTTTATGCTACTCCACAACGAAGAGAAGATGTGATGTTTAACCATAATACCATTTCTCAAAGCTCTACTCTTCAAAATCATAGCCCAATCTTCACCAGAATTCAATAAGTCCCAGCAAAGCTTTAAATTTGCAGCATCATTTAGAGTAGATAATGATCTTAATCCCAAACCTCCTTCATCTTGAGGAGAACACACTTTTTTCCATGCCACTGTAACTAACTTTTTTTGATAAATATTACCACTCCAAATAAAGTTCCTAGTCCAAGTCTCGATGGATTTCAAAATAGATGTTGGCCAAGAGTAAATGGTAATACTATATATAGTCATACTTTGAATAACAGCTTGCACAAGTTGGACTCTACCAGCTATAGATAATAAAGAGGCTTTCCAAGCCGAGAGCTTGTTCTTGATTTTATCAGCGATGGGAAAAAAATAACATGCTTTTGGTCTTCCTTTGAAAATTGGGACACCCAAATAATTGAAAGGAAAAGACCCTACTTTGAAGCCAAGTAAGTTTACCATATTATGAATCCTTGATTGAGAAATACCTCCACAGTAGAGGGTGGATTTGGCAGCATTTATCAACTGTCCAGAAGTATTAGCATAGATAACAAACAAGTCCTTCAGAGCATTAAGACAAGAGGTTTTACCACTACAAAATAACATAATGTCATCTGCATAAAGACAATGACTAGGAACATGGGTGTGTCTAGTGGCTCTAATCCGATCCACCTTACCTTCATCAACAAGCTTTGAAATACCCCTACTAAGCACCTCCTCAGCAATACAAAACAGAAGAGGAGACAAAGGATCACCTTGTCTAACCCCTCTATTGCATTTAAAAAAAACCATGAAGATTGCCATTGATTGAGATGGATAAATTGTCCGAAGAGAGAATTACTTCAATCCAATGACAAAAAGTGGAGTTAAAACCAAATTGCTTCAGAACCTTTAGAAGAAAAGTCCAGTTCAAGGTATCAAATGCTTTAGATATGTCAATTTTCAAAGCAACATTACCACCAAAGGCTTTTTTATCCAAGAGATTAATGGCTTCAGAAGTCAAGCAAATGCAGTCTTTGATGTTTCTACCCTTTATAAATCCTCGCTGTTCTTTGGAAATAATAGAAGGCAGAATGGTTGCTAACCTATCGGCCAAGACCTTTGTGATGATCTTGAACTTGAAGTTAGCCATAGCCACAGGTCTATACTGTTCAATCGAATCAGCATTTGGAATTTTAGGAATTAGAATTATGGTGTTGGAATTGTAATTAGGCAAAATCCACCCATCATTGAAGAATTGCATCACTGCATTGACAACATCATCTTTAATAATATCCCAATAATTTTGGTAAAAAAAACCTCCAAATCCATCAGGTCCAGGTGCACTGTCTTTATTGAGACTAAAGACCGCATTCTTGATTTCTTCTATAGAGGGAATCATTGTAAGCAAATCATTGACCGTGTCATTGACTAAATTTGGAATTACCTCCTCTACAAGTAAATGATCCTGCAAAACAGTGTTAGTGGAAAAAACAGTTTTGAAATGGTTCACCACATGATCAGCAATCCTATTATGATCAGAAATCACTTCATTGTTGTGCTTCAAAGAAGATATGAGTTTGTTGGTGTTTTTGATTTTTGCAAGTCTATGGAAATAGGTAGTGTTTCTGTCACCCTCAAGATGCCAATTAATTCTAGCTTTCTCTTTCCAAAATTCATGTTGTCTATCCAGGGCTTTGTCTAAATTACATTGTGCTATTTTTTCCAACTCCATGAGATTGTCTGTGTTACCACCATTTTGAATCTGAGCTTGAATCTCTTGTAAATTCCTCTCGGCATCAGTCACATAATCATGCACATTTCCAAAAACCTCTTTATTCCAAATTCTAAGTTTGTCCTTTAATCTTTTCAACTTTGTATTTAAGACATACATTGGACAACCCACCACACTCTCTATCCAACTATCAGCAATCAACTCTCTACAGTGTTCATGTAATGACCACATCCTCATAAATTTAAAACTAGCTTTGAACTTTAAATTATTATAATCAAAATTTAAAAGCAAGGGGTAATGATCAGACCTGTTCCTAAGCAAGGTTGAGCAATTAAGGTTGGAACAAGCATCAATCCAATCTTGGTTGCAAATGGCTCTATCTAACCTCCTTTCAGTATGTCTAGCGCCACCTCTTCCATTTGTCCAGGTGAAATATGCACCAGAGGTTGCCAAGTGAATTAAAAAATTGGAATCAGTCCAATGCTGAAAATCTTCAATTAGTTGTCTTGAAGGAGATGCAAAACCACTATGTTCATGTGCCCCCAATATAGTGTTGAAATCGCCAATGAAACACCAAGGATTTTGGTATTGGTGCTGGAGATCAGTTAAGTTTTGCCAAAGAGATCTTCTTCTAATATGACAGTTTGAAGCATAAATTGCAGAAATGCAATATACTCTATCATTTTCACAGAAAGAAAAGGCTACTTGTTGATCATCAAAAGAAATAAGGGTGGGATTGATATTCTTCTTACAAAAACACCAAAGATTAGGCAATCTTTGGTCTCTACTGTTCATAGCTAAAAGCTTAAGATTCAAGTTCTGAAGCCAAAATCTTGGAAAATTATCAAAATTCATCCAAGGTTCAGCAATAAAAACAAAATCAGGATTATTGCTAATTATTAACCTTTTTAAAGCCAGCCTTGAAGGGGAGTTGGCTAAACCCCTAATATTCCAATATAAACACTTCATTTGAAAGGCTTGGGATTACCAACCTTTGATCTGGTTTTATGTGGATTCTTTGGAGATTTTGACTTTTGAAGCTTTCTATTGGTTTTTTGAGTTACCATGATGAATGGTGGTTGGGTGGTTTTATCAAAATCCGTGACATTCTCTAACCCATCATCCTGTTCTGCAAGATTAGCCCAAGATTGTTTTAAGAAATCCACATTATCCACACTTATATCTTCATTAAGCCTAAGTTCCGAAACCTCAGCACTTGTTTCACCTTTATCAGAACTTGAGAATTGAGTATCTTGTACTGCCTGTGTGCTTCCTGAATTCCTCTCATCTTCAGTGTTATATTCATCCTCTCTTCGTTTTTGAGAGCCCTCTTCATTCACCTCTTGCTCACTAAGAGCAGCAAAACTATTTTGACTTACGACTGGTTGTGTGTTACCACCAGCAATACCTATCAGTTGGCCTCTTTGCTGATTTTCCTTTATTTCCGCAATCCGATCAAGTATCTGAACCTCATCAGTGTTGTTATCTTTCTCAGTTAAACCAATATCTGACTTTGGAATACTCTTCTCACCTTTGTCATCATTCTTTTGAACATAGGTTTTTTTTGGCTCCTTTTGATGATTTCTTTTCTCTTTGTGAACCTTCTCATTCCCATTTTCATCACCTGGATATAATTTTTTGCATTCCTCCACATTATGACCAATGACTTTACAATTGCTGCAGAAAGCCGGAAGATTCTCATAATCTAATTCTACAAAGAAAGCAAAGTCTATCCTTTCCACCAAAACTTTATATCTGAGGGTTTGTGTAAGATCCATATCAACTAAGACCCTTGCAAATTGGCCAAAAGTTCTTTCAAATATTGGTTTGGCAGTGGTTGCATCAGTACATATTGGAGTCCCTATACTACTAGCAATTGCGAAAATAATGTTTGTCCTCCAATACTCTTGTGATAAACCATACAATCTAACCCAAACCTGGGCTGAGGAATTTTGTTGTGATATAGGATTAAAGTCCTTTGACCAAGCAAACAGTTTTAACATACCTGGGTTTAGAGACCAAGAAGCATATTACTTCTATCAATCTTAGAGCAATTGACTTGATGCAGTAAGTGTATCATAATCGTTTAATTAAAGTCAAGTAATTTAGATTTTAATATAGTTTTGATTTTTTAAGATATTAAAACTTTAAACTTAAATTTAAACCGTCCAATATCTAATCAAACAATCATAATTTCACCGACTGTATGCAGTCATGGGTGCTAACTCCAGCGATCCGTAAAACTTCTCTAAATTGGAATCAAACCGGCCAATATTAATTTGTACATATCATCGTGAGGATCCTTTCTCGTGTAGTAATGTAGGAATATAATCCTATAGTGTATATTTGTTCAACAGTGTGTGTTCTTGTCATTGGAATTGGGGGTGGTAAAGGAATCAAGAAACGCAATAGTAGTAACTTGGTTCCCTTTGCATGCAATTACCTAACTAAACCTTGAAATTGTCACTTACTTTCACATGGAATTCAACAGCCAGCCCATCAAATATACAACAAGTGTCATGGTTGCCCCCTCCATTATGTTAATGATGAAATGATGAATATTCTTTTCTAGGGAAAGAAATCAAAACTACAGTTACAAGTTTTTAAAGCAATGCTATGGTCCTTAAAAGTTTGGTTTGTGTCATCATGATGGCAAAGGACTAATTTTCTTTAACGAGCCTAACAGGGCTTGGACTTATGATTTGCATCAATTGCAAGATGCCATATTGTATTTTTTTTTTTTTTTTGAAAGAAAGAATCCCATAATACTTCCTTTCAAAAAAAAAAAATCCCATAATACTGTAATAAAAGTCTTATAGTAACGAGTGTCTCTGAAGTACACAGTTGTATAATAATTCTACAAATTTTTAGTATTTAAAATACTTAAAAAGTACTACTTGGAAACAATATTTAACATAATTCTCTCTTCCGCCGTCACCAATCTTTTCTTTTTGATTTTTTCTTTTTGGTTTATCAAATAAAGAGATGTGATTTAGGATCAATTTTGATCTGAAATCACCCCTCTTGATCGTCTTTTATTTCTTTCATTTAAATAAGTGATAATATTCACATATTTTTAGGTTTCATTTAAGTTTTCTTCGAGATTTTTTCATCGGTGTTGTTTTAATCCCGTCTTTGTACGATGTTTTGATTGTCCCCTCTTAGTGCGGTACTTTGATTGTCCCGTCTTAGTGCAGTGTTTTGATTGTACCGTCTTAGTACGGTGTTTGTTTTTGTTCAGATTTGCAGGTTTGTTTCAATCCAAATTCAGTGCAGATTCAATGACTTTAGCGTCGTCAACGTTGCAGATCTGGATGTATGACTATTTCGGACATTTGAAGTTTGTAATATCAACCGTAGACTTTATTTTAGACATTAGGTCGTTTTATGTTATTAACTTGGATGTTGTGAGCCTGTTCGCAGATTCATCTTTATTAATTTTTAGCGAAATTGAATATATAAGGATTATTATTGATGTATTTTCTATAAGTTTGAATGAATGAACGAACATTGTTTTGAGCAAAAAACAAAAAAAAAATATATTTAGCATTTTCCCAATAATGAAAGTACAATGCCATTAGTTACCGACCGACGCGACCGTGATGCGATGAAAGACAAAACAAATCACTTAATAGGTGAATAAATGCTGTTAATTATGTCAGCAACTACCGACCCAGTTTGCTATCAAACAAAAAATTAATTAAAAGCAGGTAATCCGAATCGGACCGGTCATCGAATCGACGAGTTCACCGATTTAAGGTTCAATTGGTCGGATCGGAGTTCAACCGGATCAGACCATTTTTAATTAAATATATATTTATATATATTTTAAATAAGGGGTTTGCTAACTTAGACCCACCTCAAAACATGAAGGTCTAAGTTAGCAAGGTGCACCTTTTCACTTTGGACAAAAAAAACCTTGATATTTAGTTATTTTACACTAGAAAATTGATGGTTAGTTATGTAAATTTTATTAAATATGTGCACCCATTTGCAAACTTAGACCCACTTAATTATAAATATATGCAACCTAAATAAACAACCTAGGAAATCAAAAAATGACAAACAATTTATTTTCTAATTTTTTATGAAATATTTTCTAATTTTATTTAAGCAAACAATATATTTTTTAATTTATTTAAGCCTATGCTATTTGTGGTTATAAACATGAAAACTCATGTACCAAAAAGAAAACCAGAATATATATTCAAATTCATGGCTTAATTAAAATCATTGATTCATGTGAACTACAGTTTTATTTTTTCATATTCCAATTTTCTTTTTTATACATGTTCCAGATTTTTTTAAATTCACGTAAGGCTTGACTATAAATAAGAAAACAAGCGTGACAATATTGGTTTTAAAAAAAATGATGAAATAGGTTTAAAAAAAAAGATAAAACGATGTTTTTCCTTCAGGTTAATTTCGTTGATTGATTATATGTGATTGGTAGAATTAATGTGATTGATTATATGTTACAGTTTGATGTTAAAGTTTGTTAATTTTAAGGAATTGTGTTTGGATTTTGTCCTTTTTTTATTTCCTAGGTTGTTTATTTAGGTTGCAAATATTTACATTAAGTGGGTCTAAGTTAGCAAGTGGGTGTTAAATAATTTAATGAAACTTACTAAACTATCATTTTTTACTAGTTTTGAATAATAAATATGAATGATTTTTTTGTCCAAAGTGAAAAGGTGCACCTTGCTAACTTAGACCTTCATGTTTTTAGGTGGGTCTAAGTTAGCAAACCCTTTAAATAATATATAAAATAATAATAAACCATAAATTACACTATATTCATATGTGAAAGGGATTAAGTAGTCCTAAAAAATAATTTTTATATTTAAATGAAGTAAAATTATATCATGTATCTTGATTAAAAAAAAAATTATCCTAACTATCTAAAAGTCTGGTATGTTTTGTTTTAATTGGGCTAGTGATTTTATAATATTTTAGTATTTTAAATGGGCCAGTAAAAATCTCATAATTTAGAAAAAAAAATTTCTACCCGTACAAAATAATTTTATTTTCAATTTTACCTTTTGTTTTTTTTGTTACAATAATTTTACGCTTTCTAATATGAGATTAAAAGAAATTTGACTTATAGTGACAGACACAACTGTCACTAAAAGTGAAAAATCTGTAAAAAGATCTCACTTTCAACGTTATCGATGCTCTTTCTCAAAGTATACCGATACAATATTGTCAACCGGAACACATTCTTTAAGAATACCAATATACTAATTTGAATACAAGTAATTTGACTTATAGTGACAGACAAAACTGTCACTAAAAGAGAAGAAGAATAAACGTCCCTCAGATTTTTATCCATCCACAGATTTTTGACTTTTAGTGACAGTTTTGTCTGTCACTATAAGTCAAATTTCTTGTATTCAAATTAGTATACCGGTATTCCTAAAGGAAAGTTTTTCGATATACAATATTGTACCGGTATACTTTGAAAAAGAGCACCGGTACTGTTGAAAGGAGCTCTTTTTACATATTTGTGACTTTTAGTGACAGTTTTGTGTGTCACTATAAGTCAAATTTCTTTAAATCTCAAATAAGAAAGAGTAAAATTATTGTAGCAAAAAAACAAAGGTTAGAATTGGAAAAAAATTATTTTGTAGGGGTAAAGATATAATTGCAGGGGTAGGAAAAAAATTTCCCATAATTTACCATATATTTGAGCCCAAACCCACTTGTAACCCTAATTTTAGGATTGATGTGTGAAAATTGTAAGCCACTTGTAGCATTAAAATATTCCCTTTTTTCATTTTTTTTTCTTCTGATATCAGTGCTTATCAGTTTTGTTTGTTCCACCATACATTTTTCATCTTTGTTTACTTCTTTTTCTTCTAACTTCTACGAGTTCTATCAAACATCCTTTATTTTCTTTGTAATTTTTCTGTTTTCTTTTGCTTCTTCAAAGAATTGTTTCTTCCTAAATCTAATTGTTTGAAGGTTCTATGATTTATAATGTGCTTCTTCTTTTTCTAGTCTAAAATATAAACACCAAATGGAAATAATTAGAGCCACGGATCTGTGTGAATAAAACCGGTCCAATATGTGAAACCGTGCGAACCGGCGGTTTTGTCCGATTTTCCCGGTTTTCTACCGATTTACCGGTTTTTTATCCGGTTCTCTCCTACTGCGGTTTTCCTATCAACTCGGACCGGATAATGGTCTGTTCACGGCTCAATCGGTCGAACAGGACGGTCCGATTTTAATTACCTTGATTAAAAGTCATACTCTCTGACCATTTGTTATCATTATATATACTAGCGCACCTGTATGTGTCTAACTTATGTCAAAAAAAAACATGTCTTATGTCATATTTGAATTTCAAGAGTGGGGTAAATTTGTGCAAATAAAAAGTCAGCCCAAACTCCTCTATCCTCTTTATATATTACTCCCTCCGTTTTTTTTAGTGTCCGTTTAGAATAGTAACACCAAATTAAGAAATTGGATGTTTGCATCTTATCTTCCTATTATACCATCATCAATAGATTTATTGTTATACAAAAATAATATTTTCAGATTATTGTTATCAATAGAATATAACAATAAACAAATTTTTTTTTTGTTTTTTGTTTTTAAAAAAAAAAACTTTAGTTTTTCAAATATATAAAAAATAAATATTTATTTAAAAAGATAAGTGTAATTAAAAAAGGGTACAATTGACAAATCATACCCTTAAAATACAAAATGGACAGTTAAATAGAAACGCTAAATCCGACAAAACTGGACACTTAAAAAAAACGGAGGGAGTAGTAAGTATAGATTAAAGTAATTAAGTCTCCAAGTAACCCTGATTTAACCCTACTTAAATCATAATTTAATTAGGAAAAATGAAAAAATTTCTTCACCAAGAATTGAACACATGTCCTCTTACAATTATTTAATTCAGTTACCACTAAGTTGTTCGAATTCTTTTGATATATTTTGGTTACACCAACTAATAACTACGACTTTCAATGTCTAATTTTATTTTCCTAGGAATCAACTCTTTTTCTTCTATCCAGCTCACATTCAATCTTTATAAATAATATATATTTTTTCGAATCCAAGATATATTTTTTCTTAATAATAATGCATGATTTTGTTTACCTGAAAATCAACTCCATTTTTTTTTTCATCACACATTCAATCATTTTTTTTCTAATCCAATTATTTATATTTGATCTACCTGAATTAACTCCATTTCTTTTTTTCATCAAACATTCAAAGAATTTTTTTCTAATCCAATTATTTTAATTTGATCTACCTGAATTTTTTTAATATTCAATATATATTTTTCCTTAATTAAGATCTATTAGTTATAACATATATATAAAGATATATATATTTCTCCATCTAATCCTAATTAACCCTATTTTAATTCAAATAAATTGTTTAAAAAAAATATCACCGCAATTCGCTATACAAATATTTAACAATGTTATTATTTTTATTTTAGGGCACAGTCATGTTACCAAAAATGTTTGCATCTGATTTTCGTGACAACGTACATCGTTATGCTACACTTATTGATCAAAGTGGAAATCAATTTGAAGTTTTAGTTGTAAAAACTAATGGCAATATATATTTTACACGTGGATGACCTGCATTGCGTGATTTGTATAATATCCAGTGTGATGTTTGGGTGATTTTATTATACATTGTGATGCGTCAGTTTAGACTGATTTTAAAGGACAAATTTGATTGTGTCATCCATCCTCCTAAGTTCACTCCTCGTATGAAATTTAATTTGGATAAATGTAATGTTCCATCATATTTTTGTCATGATGTTCCAAGATCAACTGACCTCCTATCGTTTTCTCATCATAATAAAACTACATTGAATATTATATATAACATTCTAAAAGACCCGTACGATGACTCGTGCATCACACGGGTAGTAGTCTTGTTATAAATTAAAGACAAAATTAGGGTTAATAAAATGACTTTTTACTGAATTTCATTGTACTTATCCACGTTAAGCAGGGACAAACATACCAAGGAGGCTATGCGGGCTTGTGTTCAATGGCGGAATCAAGTGATGGCTGGGAAGGGCCGCAAGTCACCCAAAAAATGAGAAATTACTTAATTTGTTTTTGGAGTCTTGTAAAATTAAGGTTTTTTAATCTACCCTTACATAAATTAAGGCATTTATCCATCAACCAATGAAAATAAGTTATATGCAAGTGCACATGTGCAAATTCAAAAGCTTGTTATAAGTTAGTTGTGAGGACCACATGCAAATCGACTTATGTGCCTTATTCTCATTGATTGATGGAAAAATACCCTTAAATTATGAAAGAGTAAAATCGGCTTCACCAAATTAAAATTGTATACTCAATATATACTTGCAGCGGCATAAAATTGGCTTACTCGAAGTGTATGGCTGTTAGTTTTCTTTTTCAACTAAAGGTCACGAGTTCAAAGCTGGCTGCCCTCAAATTTTGCATTTTGTTTTCATTGTTTTCTTTGTAAAAAAACCAAAACATTGCCATAAGCCACTTAGCTAAAGACATTCTTTTATAAAAACTTTATAATATATATATATATATATATATATATATATAAAATGGACAATTTTTAATTTTTTTTCAAAAACAAAAACACAACTATTTTCAGAAAAAAATAATAATTCTCTTTTAAGTAATGAAATATATAATGTTTTTATAATCAAAAAATTTGTGCAAGTATTAGTTTAAAGTAAATCATAATTTCAAGTCATTTGGAATACGTAGAATATTATTTAGGGTTTGTAATTTAACTTTTTTATGACCAAATTTGTATTTATTATGACTTATATTTTTGTATGAAATTTTTTGTATTTAATTTATATATTATAATTTTTTTAGTGGCTTATTGTAAACTTAAAAAATTAGCGGTCCATCCAAATTTTATATTTTAGTTTCGCCACTGCTTGTGCCCCCACTTTCATTTGAACTTTTTTTTTGAAGTACTACTATTAATAGGTAAATTAATATCTTCAATTCTCACTACACTACAAGAAAACATCAATTTAATGGCCACAAAGTGGGAAAAATGGCCACTAAGTGAAAAAAAGTGGCGAATTTTATGGCCACTATGATTGACCGTAAATTTGCTCGTCGGAAAGTTTACCAGCGACCTAGGTGGCCGCAAAGTTAAAAGCATGCGCTGACGCAGTGTCAGCAAATTTACCGGCGGCCTAGGTGGCCGCATAGTTATTTATTTTAATTTTTTTTAATTGAAATGCAAAAAATCCTAGAATTTCATCACCATCTTATGATCCAGTTTGATGATTATGTCACGAGTCTGAGGATTCAGTTTGAGACTTTGTTGTTGTTGATGGAATTGAAGAACAAAGAAAACCATCAAATTAACATATGGGTTATGCTTAAAACTGAATCTAAAATAAAGGGTCGTTTTCAATTTCCAAAATTGAAAATGGGTTTCAATCAAAATCAAAACTTTACAACAAAAACTCAAGAAACAGAGAAAAACACAGGAGCTTACAGAATCATCATTCTCTGTAGAAGGATTTGTGGTGAAGAGAACTGAGAGAGTTGCAATGAAAAGAAGAGAGAACATAGCAGAAATAAAGATCCGGTAAGAGAAGAAGCCACAGAGGCTGGATCCACCTTTGCTTCCTCTACCAGAAACCGCCATGGAACTTGAACTCTTGAAACAGTGTCAGATCCAAGGAAAAAAACAAAGAATCTATGTTAAAAAGTGTTGTGTTTTTTTTAGTTTTTTTTTTATGAAATAGTAGTAAGTTGGATTGATAAAACAGAATGGAAGATTCAGATAAGAGGATGATGAAATTTGAATTGAATTGAATGAATGCAGTGTTAATGAGGCGTTTGTGTGGTACATGGAATGTGAGAATTTAATTTGACTTGTTGTGATATGAAATAAAAGGCAAAGTAATAACCTTACGAGGTTTTCCATATTTCAATATATATAAATTGTGTTTTATGACTTGTTGTGAATTGATTTTTTCTGGCGTTTTTTTTTCTTGATTTCCGTGTGAACTTTGCGACGGCTGGAGCCGAGCCGTCGGTAAGTTTGGTGCTTTTTTTTTATTTCCGTGAAAGTTTGCCACGGTTTAGACCGTGGGTAACTTTGGCAGGTAAATTTGCGACGGTTTAGGCCGTCGGTAAATCTAATGGTTGTTAAAAAATAAAAAAAAAATTTATTTAGTGGCCGTTTTTCCTTATTTTGTGGCCGTTTAGGCCGCCACAAAGTTATTGGGAGCTAAAGTGGCCAGTAAGTTCAAATTAAATCCCGGCTGTCACCTCACGATCTTCTCCACCCCCCTCTCTAGTGGATTTTTTACCTTCTGTGGGAATCGAACCACGTACCCTGAGATTCAAATATGTGTTCAATCAATTCCCACTACCAACAGTCCCCGGGCCCCATCTTGGCGATCCCAAAGCTGCCACCTCACGATATTCTCCAGCCCCCTCTCTAGTGGATTTTTTGCATTCCGTGGGAATCGAACCACGTACCCTGGGATTCAAATACGTGTTCAATCCATTCCCACTACCAATTATGTTACTAGCTCAATTGGTAGTGGGAATGGATTGAACACGTATTTGAACCTCAGGGTACGTGGTTCGATTCCCACGGAAGGCAAAAACTCCACTAGAGATGGAGGTGGAGAAGATCGTGTGGTGGCAGCTTCGAGATCGCCAAGATGGGGCCCGGGGGCTGTTACGTATTTGATGGTAGAGACTCTCATATAAAAAAATTTGCTTCATTAGTTGAGCCTAACTTAGTTAGAAAGTCGGCACAAAAGTTCTCTTCCCCCAAATTTTGCTTCATTGTAGTGGCATAGCAATGGAATGAATTTTTATCCTTACTTATGAGGTACAACATCGTTTATTCAGAGTAGCAAAATAGATGATTGTAACTAGTCTCCCTATCAAATTTGAGGCCATGATAGAGAGTCACAAGTTCAACAAACGAATTATTTGCGATACTCATAAGATTAAGATTCGGGAAATATGATAAAGTAAAAAAATTGAAGCTAATTTGTTTTATTTATATTTTGGTCAAATTATTAAAGGACAATTCCCTACAAACTCAATAATTTTCAGTTAACATAACTCTAAAAGAAAGTAACATCCACGATTGGCAGGTTCTAAGTGTAATCTAAATTAAAATAACGGTATTTAAAAATTGTTCAAAACATTAACGACGACTAATATTGTCTTTTCAAAACAAAAGTTTACTGTTTCTATTGTCTTTACGACAAGATGACTGATTGATATCAATTTAACGAATAAGATAAAATAAATATAAATTTTATAAGACAAATATATGTTTCCTGTTATTTCTAAGAAACAAATACCAATCATTGTTATTATAAAAAAAATACCAATCATTATTGTTTCTTTTTTAGTAAAAAAAAAATCATGTATGTTATAAATAAAACATACCAATCAGAACACTTTCTCAATAATAATAACTAGTATAACTTACCCGTGCATTCGCACGGATGCACGGGTTAATGCTCAATGAAAAATATATGTAAATTAATATATTTCATAAATTTAATTAAAATTAAAATAATTTTTAGGGGCTAAAAGTAAATATATATTGAATATTGGATATTAGTGTTAATAATAGCAGGACATACATCACACATTAATCGTATGACATGGAAAAACACTTAATTCATATTGAATAGTATTGTGTAAAATTAAGTAGAAAACTTAGGTCAATTACTAACATTCTTTTGGTCATGTTCTCTACTTAAAATTTAACACATCAACATCTTAAGAGGAGAAAATGGAAAAAATTGTTGATGCGTCAAATTTTAAAAGGAGAACATGGACATAATATATCCATTAAACTTTACTAAAATAAAAATTAGTTTAGTAATTGACAAATTTATATTTATCAAAGCTAATTTATTTATTGAACTTATAAGATAATTATAAAAAAAAAACTTATAAGATAAGTTAAAGAGTAAATTAAATACATTTAAGACAAAAAAAAAGTAAATTAAATAAAAAATTGAATATTGTTTGTTAAAGAATGTTACTGACGTTGGCATGTTTAATTGACCAAAAAATATATGGAAGTTTAAAAATAAAAAAATGGTTGAGTATATCTTCTACAGTTATTTTTGTTGACCAAATCTTCTACATTTTAACGTTGAAAAGATGTTTTTTTTTTGTTTTTTGAGCAAGAAAAAAAAAGGTTTATTTGTTACTTTACTAATTACTAAATAATAGGTAACTAACAAAAAATTACCGCTAAATAATAGCAATAGATAGATAGATATTTATGTTATCTAAGATGATTCCTTTCTCCTCATCACCATCTTGTTCCTTCCTTCATTTCTGAAAAAGCCCCTTCATCACCATGACACCATTCTTCAAAATCACCATTTGATTCCTTTGTTTCATGATCTGTATAAATGGAAATCGCTGCACCTACAATCTAACATCTCAAAATAGTGGTTCAATTATATAACATCTGTCAACATATTTGACAGACAGCGGCGTATTTGACAGACAACGTCGTATTGTAAATAGATGGCATATATATAAATTATATAAATACACTATACACAAGATTTTGTTTTAAAAATAACAAACCAATCAAGAAATCTCTATTAAAATCATTTTTTAAAACATCAGCAGGTGGTGTGAAAGTGTAGACTATCTCTGGAAAAACAATGCTACCAGATCTTGTGAATTTAGTATTATAAGTTGCATCCAACTTATAAACATGACTTGTAGGACGGTATTCGCCAGTGCTTCTGACCACATCAAACGTGGTAAGGGTGTACACGACACCTTCAGATAGCTGTTTCTGAAACAGGTAAATTAGTGTTTTCTTCACACTGCAATGAATCCTAGTTCCCTGTAATGGCAAAACAGTTAGTTAATATGACATAAATCTCAACATGCTAGAATAGAAATATAAATTATGTAAAAGAAGTGCTGTAAATATACCTCAGAATCCATCAAAACCAGTTCTAGTGATCTAAATTGGTTTGGTGTGTTGAACTCAGGAACGCCCCACAACCGAACAACCTTTACTATTAACCTCCAATTACGGGGAACATCATTGATAGTTGAAATCATATCAATGTGGTTTGCCATCGTATTTGAAATTGAAAGACAACACTGTATTGCTAAAAGCTTAGATGGTTTGAAAAGAGATGTGTGAATATTGAGGCTGAGTTGATGTGTATTTATAGAATATCAATCGTAGGGCAAGAAATGAGGCATTAAATTTGATTACGGAAAAATC
Source organism: Trifolium subterraneum (assembly GCA_951799995.1). Taxonomy (NCBI): domain Eukaryota; kingdom Viridiplantae; phylum Streptophyta; class Magnoliopsida; order Fabales; family Fabaceae; genus Trifolium; species Trifolium subterraneum. The sequence goes on from OX637461.1 coordinate 35,883,063, forward strand.
GTGCATTTGATGATATTAGGGTTAAAAGAATTGGGTGTCTGAGGCGGCACAATTGGTCATGAAAGAGAAACTTGTAAACATATAAATAATAGATAATTAAGGACAATGTATTTCTACTTTTAGTTTTTTTTTCTTTTTTTAACAAATTTCTACTTTTAGTCAGAAGTTGCACATTGAATTAAAAAAACGAAAAGTAAATGTTGAACAAGTAATACATAATGTCTTGAAAAAAATGTGAAAATACAATGTCAAAATTACAATGTGATGGGATGATCCCCACTTTGTTTCCGAATAATCACTTTGTATATCTCAATAATAACAATAGTATTAGAGTCTTATTTATTTATTTTATAAAACGGATGGTCGGAGTCCAAAGAAGAGAAACTACAAACTAAAACTTGTCTGAAAATACTAGTATTAATAGCATCATCACTAAGTAAAGGACTAATTTGAGTCGGACACGACCAATAAAATATCATATAAGACCCCAAATCACAACCTACATGTGCTAGAGCATCTGCACACATATTCGCTTCACGATGAATATTACAAATATGGATATCTCACTCCGATTGCAAAAGTCTCTTAATCTTTCGAATATACTCCACCCTACTGAGCACATCCTTTCCGTAACATGAAGCATATTAACAACCGTCATGGAATCTACTTGAAGTTCCACACGACGAAAGCCCACTCCATGCATGTTGCAAACCTTTCCACACTCTCCACAACTCCGCCACCAAGACTCTACACTCATCTAGACCACGAGCAAAACCACCAAGATACTCCTTCACACATGTTAGAAGAATGTAAAAAGTGTCACTATTTTTTTTGTCAAGAAAAAATATCTCCCATTTAAATAAAGAGATTGTTGATGTGTCAAGTGTATGGTAGATGTCACATTATAAATGAAACAGTAGATGGTTAATAATATATAAATAAATAATTTTTTGGGGGTGCTTAGTCGAAATGACAAGTTACTGGAAATTCACACACATAAAATGGAGGGACCGGGGTTCGAATTCCGATCAAGACATCCAATCTAACAATTTTGACTAAATGAAAAGAAAAAAAACTAATATGTTAAGATTTTTATAATAATTTTTTTTTAAGATTTTGAGTGAAGACGTCGTCATGTATATGCCAATTATATAAATTATTGTTTTACTCAATTATGTAATTATTTTTAGCACAGTAATTGACACATGGTGTTTTAGACGAGAATGTGCCCTCTAAAAAAACTTCTCTCAATATTTCTCAATTTTTATATCTGTATCCTTACTCAACTTATCTCCATTTCTTTTAAATTTAAATATTGTATTATATTTATAATTTAATTGTCTAGATATCCATTTTTTTTTCAATTTCTCACACTTGAGTGGATTCTTTCTTTGTTTTAGGCTCCCCTAATATACACATCATTCATCATTAGAAGTTGAAGTTTTTTCTTTAGAATATTATTTTAGGATACATATATAAAAGACCGTCATTGTTTGAAAATTGAGATAAATGATAGTTTATACACAATACTTTTTTTTATAGTCTAGTTTATACACAATACTCATACTCCTTAATCCAACAACGTGTCTATTCAACTACAAATCCGTAATAATTTACACATAAGATTCAAAGCATACAAATACCTTAAAAACAATGTTATAGACTAAGGTCAAAACCTTGTCAAAAAAAAAAAAAAACTATGGTCAAAACATTGACGTTGTTTGTGACCCACAGACTCTGAGGATAAATCCACAAACAACTCCAACCTTGATTAGGAGACAACTGTTCTGATATACTTAAAAATTTAATATTATTTGAAAATGAAGGACAAAAGTAATTTAAATACAACATTCATATCGCTCACCAAAACACTTTCTTTCAAGAGTAAATCCCTAAAAATTTACACACGATATTTAAAACGAACAATATCTTCAAAAATTCAATACAACTTGCACAAAGATTTCATACTGTCAATATTGACACAATTTTTTCACAGTAATAACTTATGACCGTCTAATCTGACACGTACGGCTGAAATCATTTTAATTAATAATTTAAATTATCTGATCAATAATTAACTACTGATGTAAAAAACTGTGTGAAACTGTATGGTTATAGCAAATCCCAATTTGCATAGGTGCATAGTAGCACTTGCTTTCAAAATTGGGCACATCATATCATCATAATATTAATATTAATTTGAAGAAACAGATTTGCAGCACACATAGGCAAAAGAGATGACTGCAATGAATTGTGAAATTGCCACATACCCTCTTTTGCATGCTCACACCAAATGTTATGCTGCCACGCATGCATACCAATCCCATATCTCTCTCTCTCTCATCTCAATAACCTGAAATCATCCTATATATACTACACACACTCTCACTCACCTCTTCATACCCTCTCTCTATATCTTCATTTTTTCTTCCACCTAATCACAATTAGAATTTAATTACAATTAAAAATGAGTAGTGTACTTTGTGAAGAGCAACAAAAACAACTTCTTCTTTCCCTCAAAAAATCTCTCACTCTCAGAGATACCAATATGATCGACAACATCCCACCAAGGAAGCTACTCACCCGCCGACAACCACCCACCACCGCCGACATGTTTTCCGATGATGATCCATATTCCTCCGATCACTTCCGAATGTACGAGTTCAAAATCCGGCGATGCACACGGAGCCGGAGCCACGACTGGACAGACTGCCCTTTCGCTCACCCGGGCGAAAAGGCCCGCCGTCGTGACCCCCTTAGGTTTCAATACTCTGGTGAGGTGTGTCCTGATTACCGCCGCGGAAATTGCGAACGTGGCGATGCGTGTGAATTTTCCCATGGAGTTTTTGAGTGCTGGTTGCACCCTTCAAGGTATAGAACTGAAGCTTGTAAAGATGGAAAAAATTGTAAGCGAAAAATTTGCTTTTTTGCTCATACACCCCGTCAACTAAGAGTTTTGCTATTACCACCCCCTCCTTCTCCTACACCTCAAAACAACAAAAATTGTTGTTCTTTTTGTCACTGCTGTTCAAATTCTTCATCTTCTTCATCACCCACTTCGATTTTGTTAAGTGGGCCACATTTTTCTTCTTCAAATTCACCACCTTTATCACCTTTGTCAAATTCAAATTCCAAGGATGTGCATGTTCTTAACGAGCTTATTCGATCTATGGAAAATTTCAATTTTGGTGATGAAATTCTTCATGAGGTTAATTCACCTGTTTCTGCTTCAAAATTGAATTGGATTAATAATAATAATAGTCCAAATTCTTCATTGGATTGTGGAAAATATTATAATTCAAGTGGTAGTGAGAACTTTTTGAGTGAAGAACAGAGGACTAAGGTTGTTGTTGATGATGATGTTGTTGCTAACCCAGATTTTGGGTGGGTGAATGAATTGCTGATGTAGATGATATGATGACGACAATGTTGCTGATGTTGATATGATGATGATGATGATGATGATGGTGATGATTATGTTGAATTGATGGTGATTTAATTGAGTAATTAAGTGTAGATATGGTAATGGGATCATGTGATCCTTAATTGGCTTGCTTGGCCTTTCTATTTCTAATTGTAATTTAATTCTTGTTAATTTCAAGTTTATTACTTTCTGAATTTGTACGTTTGTCAAAATTATTAAATTATGTAATTTTTTTTATTCTCAATATATAATTAATTAGATTTCATGCACATCTTGTTTTATGGATAAATTATGTGGCAAAGAAAATTGGAGTTGATGCAGTTGTTACAGTCATTTTAAATCTTCTCAAAACTATACAAATGAGTTTGTCAACAAAAACAAAAACATTATACAAATAAATCAATGTGCCAGTGTGCCACTGTACTGTTTATCTATTAGCATAATTCTTATATTGACTCAAAAATTTGGACATATTTCTTTTTTACAAAAAAAATATGTAAAAAAATAAGCAAAAATGTAAAAATTTGACTTAAAATGATTATATAATTTGTTGTGTTTTGAGGGTGCGACAAAATATGATTTCTTGGTCTGGTAAGAATATCTCTATCTATTATAGCACTCATTTTATTTTATAAGTATAGATCTGAAAAGGTACTTGACACACACCGTTAATAGACCATTGAATTCGTGCATAAATTTTAAAATTTATTTAGTGTCAATTGAAATGTTATGATCAATTCAGTCTCTCCATTTAGTATTGAATTTAGAATTAAGATTTTTTTTTTCTTGTGCATATGTTTTGGGTTGTTTGTTTTAATTTTATCTCAGAGCATCTCTAACAAGATAATGATCCCTACATATTTTTTCTAATCATTAGAGTTGGCATCCAAAGTGATATTACTATTGAAGATATGTTTATTCTTTTTATGTTAATTTTATATTTCAATTTAGTCTCTTACATTCAAAAAGTTATCCTTTATGTTTTAATTTAATCATTTTTGTCAGTTTTGTCACATGCATGTGACCGTCAATTTGCGTATGTTGACAGAAATGTGGACATTTAAATACACTGACACGTCTATACTTTAAACAGTGTTAATGATAAAACTAACAGAAAAATTTAAATTGAAACCTACTAGAAATGTAAGAGACAAAATTGAAACCTAAAATAATTGTAAAAAACCAAATGTTTACTTAATCCTTCTTTTTATTACGTGGTTAGATCCTTACGTGTGTGTCTAGGATATTATTTGATTCTGTGCTGTTCCAAGGAATATCTTTACACATGGCGACCATGCAAATTTTATGGAAGCCCAATTTTAGATTTACAAATTTTTCGTGGAGGTGCACCGTATAAAATATAAAATAATTTTATACAATTATATTCAATAAAAGTAAGCATATGGATGCATAATACTCAAATAAGAATTTCCCTCTCCACATAGGGGTAGGAATCCTAGAAGAGGATAGATGGTCTGGGTGAGCTTAGATCACTGAAACAATGACCAACACAATTGTTTCTGCTGCGGAGGAGTTTATTTTTCTTGAAACAGTCACATAAAAAATGAATATATAACTAATTCATCTTCCTATTGATCTCCATTAGTTTCAGCTTATTGAGAGTTCTCTTTTGTTTCTAAAACTCAATTTCTAAACCGTAAGAATGGAAGTTAAACTCCTCTGCGCGCATGCAGTTAGGCCGACTCTAATTATTTGAAGGCTCCGTTCGGATATGATAAAAATTAAAAAACTCTTTTTTTTATACAAATTATTTTCTATTTAAATTGTAAATAATACACAAAGGTACATAAAAATTAATTATCATCGTAAATAAATAATATAAATAAGAGACATATCCTAATAAAGGATTATATTTTCTATAAATGTTGAATTTGAGAGTTTTAATTTAATTTGAAATGACTATAACTAAAATTTTACGGAAAAAGTTGGTAATGTTATTATTTGAATTAAAGACCTTACACGCACAAACATCCCAATTTATTATTTCCTCCGTTTCAAAATACTTGTCGTTTTAAAAAAAATTGTTTTAAAATACTTGTCGTTTTGATAATTTAAATTTATATTTTGTCTATTATACTCTCCTTTCTAATTTTTTTTATTGACTAAAATTTATATAATCTTTTTATTGTATTTTTTTAACTAAACTTCTTCATATATAATCTTTGATTTGTTTTTGTTTTGTTCCTATGTTTTTGTACATATTACATTCCAAAAAATAAAATAAAATAACGATATAATAGGAAAATAGTGTGAAAAAATAAATTTTTTTAATTTCTTGTTTTTTTCCTAAAACAATAAGTATTTTGAAACGGATGAGAACTAATATATCGATGCAAATCTTATATTCAATGATATAATCTATTAGTAACATAATATTGGATTTAGGGATGGCAAAAAAGGTCAATCTGCCCCATTCCGTCCCGCACCGTCATTAACCTGTCTAAAAAGGGGCGGTGCGGGGCGGGCTAACTAGTGGTGGTGGGTTGAAAATCTCACCCCGCCCCTTTTCTTGGCAGGCGACGGGTTGGCAGGAGTGCCCCGTCAATAAAATAAAAATAAAAAATCGATAAATTCGCAAAAATATCATAAAAATTTGGGAATAAAATAAAATTAATAACCATCCAAGAAAATCAAAATATAATTATAAGCCAACAAGGTGACAAAAAATTAATAACCGTCGTCGTCTCGTGTTTTTTGCGGGTTAGACGGGATGGAGCCCGCTACCTTTACGGATTGAAAATGTCAACCCACCCCGCCAAAAATGGCGGGTTAAACGGGCCGACCCGACGGGCTTGACCCGTTTTGCCATCCCTAATTGGGTTGGTCTTCCAAGCATGCAGTTGATATAAGACTAGATTGCAATCAATTATACGATGTGTTTGATATGGAAAAAAAAATGACCGAATACGATAATTTTTTTTATAGGCAAAATTACAGTGCAGGTCTTTTATCTTATTTTTTTTAGCACTTTGGTCTTTTATCTTTTTTGTAACATTTTGGTCCTTTAATTTATCTTATTTGTTTGTAACACTTTGATCCTATATCTTTTTTTTTTGTTAACACTTTGGTCACTTATCATTTTTATTTGTAACAATTTAGTGCCTTTTTTTGTAACACTTTAGTCCCTTATTGTATTTATTTATAAAAAATAAAGGACTTATATGTTACAAATAAAAAAAATAAAGGACCAAAGTGTTACAAAAAAAAATAAAGGACCAAAATGTTACAAAAAATAAGATAAAGGACCTATAATATAATTTTTCCTTTTTTATACAATGTTTGATTTTAAATCAGTATTTTAGATTGGACAAATTAGGGGTCAAATTAATGGACAAAAATTAAAATATCTATCCACCACTAAAACATATGACAACTTTAATTAGTCAAAAACATTTTATCTCAAATATAAGTTTTTAAAATATCAAAATAGCCTTTTATGCACCAAACATCTTAAAAGATAAAAATTTGTTCAATCTTTAAAAATTTATTTTGTGTTGTTATGTTATTCATGTGCTATTTAGAAATTTTATGTTGCAAATCAAACAAACCCTATAATGTGCTCATATTTAATGAAGTCATATGCATACCTTGTTTGTTCATTTTGAAGATTTATTGGGTTACGGTTAGGGGCAGGTCAGGTTAAGTTTGCCTCTAGTTTGACATGTTGTTGTGCGATTATTCTAGATCTTCCAAAATGATATGTGATCTTTGCTAGAGGATTTTCGACGGGTGAGAATCTAGTACTGGATAGTGTGAAAGTCTTATCCCATAAATAGTTTCTACGTAAAAACTAGCTTCTGCTTATTCTATGAATGAGACCAATACAACCTTTCTTGTGTTGGGCTCGATAAAATGTGTAGGTATGTTTTGTCAAAATTGTTGGGATCTTAGTTGATTTGTTCTACTCATCATTGGTTATCCAGCTTCCATCTAGTTCCTTCTCGGTCTCAGAGCTAAAGGGTAGTTTGGGGATTTTCTTTGTAGTTTGTGTCCTTGGATGTTGTGGAGCCTTTGTTCTCTTTCCCATTTTTTAGGCTACTTTGGACATCCGCATTGTATTTAACTCGAGTACTTCTGATGCTCTTTGGTTATACCCTGCGAACTATATAAATATATTCTTAGAATTTGATATTGGGTCTAACTCATCCTTACAAAACCGGCTTATAAATGTGACGATTTCTATCACTTTATAAACATATATTGTAAACTGGTTGTTCAGAAATGATTTGTCTTAGCTAGTCTTGATTCGACTAGAAGATGGATTGAATGGTGATGAAGAGATGATTTTTGGTCTTTAATGGGGGAAATGTACGTACCTGTAAAAATGTCACTACAACACTCAAGTTAGTATTTGAAAGAGGTAAATAGGAGTGTAGAATTGCAGGCGCAGATATTTCATACCTAGGGATTGATGTATGAATGCTTATATATATATAGCAGAATATTAGGATTTTACAATATAGTGGGGTCTCCCATGTGCAGAGGAGTTGTCACATATAACACTTGGATTGTCCTTTGCATGGGAGCACGTTGGATATTGGGGGTGCTTGGCCTTTATCTGTACTCGTAGTTTTGATACCGTGGTGGTTATGCCACGTGATTTTTCTTATCCCATTTTCATGGGCCTTGACGTATGTTGGACTTTTAGCTTATCCGAAACATATTCTGACCATCTCGCAATCGATGTTGGACTTCTTAACACATCCTTCACGCTCATCACGATTGGACTTGGAGCGTGGATATAAATGGTGGGTGACCTGATAGCGGATGATGCAACAGATCTTGGAGAGGCTCTGATACCTTCTTAGAATTTGATATTGAGTCTAACTCATCCTTACAAAACCGACTTGCGAGTGAGGATTGCCCTTACTTTATAAACGTATATATATGTCATCTCGCAACCGATGTGAGACTTTTTAAGATATATATCATTAGAAAAATATGTTAATTTATTCACATGAATATAGCTCAGTTGGTAAGGACATTGCATGTAATATGCAGAATCGGGAACTCTGATACTTTCACTTATTCATCTTAAAAAGGTGAAATTTTAATCATTAGACTACTTAACAAAAAAAACTGCTATAAATGCTTAATTATTATATGGTTCTATGTTCACCAGTTTTGGAGACTCCATATATTGATCTTGTTTGTTAATGCGGGACTATTAATTAGAGCACTAAACATATTATTACTTGACATGGACATGCATGTGGGGAGGGACCTTGTGTAAGAGACATTATTAAAAATATGTTAAGAAGATAGCTTATATGCAGGGGCGTCTCCACATTTTTGGAGACCAAATGTGGAGACCCTGTGCGATTATTAAAAATAGGCCTAATAAAAAAATGTTAAAAAAATTAAAAGAATTGTCATCGATTTAAATTACAAATAACATTAATAACACTAAAAAAATTATTTTTTTACTGATATAAAAAAGTTTGATAAACTATATAAAAATTAGCTATAAAAAGTCTAAAAAATTTATTCACAATAGAAAAATCTCTTTTAGGACATTTTGTAACTAATAAATCCCTTATTTTAGAAGAAAGATAATCTCAAATATTCGGACTCCACAATCTCTCATTTGGAAGCATGCAATCCCTAATTTTATACCTCTTATTTACTAATACTACTACCCTATAATTTTTTTTAGAGGTCCATATTATTATGAGGTCTTATGCCGTCGCACATGCCGCACATGTGCCAAAGACGCCCCTGCTTATGTGTTCCTTTTAGCTTTCAAATTTGATAAGATCATCAAAAGTTTGATTCAAAACAATAAAAGATTTCAATGATCAAATTGGAATCTAGCATTATACGAAGTACTTAATTTCTTATCTTTTGCTGTTTTAAAAAAAAATTGTTATTTCTCAATGACTAGAGCAGTATTTCGGTTAGTCTTTATATACATACTTTTCGTTCATATGTACTTTATTTTCCTAGTAACTAAACAAACAATTAAAACATATTTGTTGCATTTCAAACAAACTATCTTAGTACCATCAGCTGGGTTAGTTTTTGACTAAAGTGCAAATTATTTAACAAAGGAGCAATCTAATCAATCTTTATACGCAAGAATCATAAATTGAACCTCTAGTCACTTACTTAAAATATCTAAATCTTGTACCATTTGTCGTATTAATCTATTGTTGATTTTTTTTTTTATAAAAATTAAAGATCCAAAACCGTGTATAATATTCTCCCTTATAATAAAATATATAAATCAAAATGAGTCAAATAAAATTTATGTATTTGAAAACACCCAAAACTAAAAAAATTTAATGTATTTGGTCAGAATTTTTTGCTTTCATTATTTTTATTTACATTTGTTATATATAGAAGAAAATTTGAAGTGGGTACCAATATATATATGTGTTTCAATATTCACAAATTAATACCAATTTAATTGGATTTAGATCCAAAACAGGTAGGAGCTATTAATACATAAGCTTGCTACGATCCATGACTCCATAATTAAAAGAAAGTGGACATTAAAATGATATTGATATAGACCTAAAGTGGGATAACGTACCATTCTTTGATAGCGTAATATTTGTTTCCTAGGAAGCAAACTTATCTAAAAGACAGCTAAGGCAGTGAAGGAATGACCCATAAAGTTGTGTATGGAATAAGTCATTTTGTGGGGTTAAACTTGTTGGTTTGGTGAGGTACTACACTACTCAGTTAGGTAATAGTGATTGCCATATACTCACTCACACCTTATGGTGTGGGAATGGGGGAGCAACCCATGCTAAAATTATGACCTATTTTGGGACCTCTTTTTATGCCCTTTACTTTTGTGTCATAATTTCTAAATTCTTTTGTAGAAGATCAATTAAACAACATATTTTGTGGGACAAAAAGCCCATACTTACTAATTTTTTATTTTTATTTTTACCTAAGTGAATGTGAATGAAACTACCGACACTTGGGAATGGGTACATTATTCCTTTGTCATATACATTTCTGGATGCAGAATGCTACTCATATACATTCTTAGTGCTCATGCACTTTTATGTATGCTAGTTGTTAGGTGAGAAAGTTTCACATTACGTACTGAAACTCAAAAATCGCTCAAAACTTTGATGATCATCACCTATGTCGCCATTTTAAGCTAAATTCCAGGTCTTCATATCCTTACGATTGAGATGATTTGATCGGTGTTGATTGTACAACAACTAAAAAAAATTATATAAATTGACTTTTGAGACATTAATATTCATTTTTCTTGTTTTCTGCCAAACCTACACAAATTAGATTATCGTCTCAATCGTAAGGATGTGTAACACCATTAACCGACATCAGTGCACTTTATATCATACGAGATACTTCTGTGCTGTAGAAGTTCATTCTTTATGTATTTTCATTTTCAATCGATATGATGCTAAAGTTTTCAATTCATTGTGGTTGAGTTCTGACAAGGGGTTGTTGAGCTATTCTTACATAGACACAAGCCTAAATTAATTATTCTTAGCTAAGCACACATACATAATTTTAAAAATTAAAAGATAAAAGAATTGATTAATATTAGATGATCTAAATTGTTTATCTTTAATTTTTTCTCAATGATATATGTGTGCCTAAATAAAATTGATTTGGAGTTGTGTCCAATTAGCATTTCTTAGAGTTGTTCAAATAATATTGTATTAACCAATTAAAAACTTGTCTCATTATTCTTTCCATGGCAGACTGGCAGTGGTAACTAAATTTGTGTTCATCTACCGAATTGGATGTTCCCATCCATAATTGTACGAATTACCATGTCTTAAAAGCCACCGGAGAATAAAACTGCCAAGCGGATAGAAGTCATTTTCCTCGATTTAATAATGCTATCAGCCATGAAGAACATTGATTTCTAATTTATTTATTTTTTGAAGAAGAAGACATGGATTTCTAATTATTTTAAAGAGCTCAACTATATTACTATTCCATTCTATAATTGTAGCATAACCCCACTTTTGGGAAAAATTCTCATCTCACCACTTATGTATTTTTTTCTACCCCCAATATTTCAATTTTGCCCTTGGAAAAAAAACTTAGGATCGCATTTTTCAAAGTTTTCTAGTTCAAATTTTGGAAAAATTCGGAAAACACGTTCCATAAGGGGTGGGATGAGAACTTATCCACTTTTTAATGGACAGGGATGGGATACATAGGCCTAGGCCCGCTAATAGTCCAGTACAGTACTTTAGCATGTAATTCGTACTTGTTAAGATTAAGTATTTTTAAATAAGTTCATCAAGTGTGCTTTTTATTTTATGACTGTAATATTGCTTTTATTTATAAGTAGTAATTTGCAAGTAGTAAATGTTAGTAAATTAGAGGGTAATTATGCTAATTTTAGGGTTCGAATCATAATTTCTTTCTCAGGTATGTAGACGAATTTGTGATTTTTTTAAAAAAATTCTTTTATAATTTATGCTCTCAATGCTCCTCAAATTAAAGAGGTTTTAGGGCATCCTCCCATTGTTTCTTAGATATATCAAGTGCAACATTGATGACACAACAAAAGGTTATCATAGTCCAACTGCATGTGATAGTATTTTTAAAGATAGCAACGCTGCTATTGTGTATTGTTTTGCTCAAAACATAAGCATATCTATTGTTTTCCATGCCGAGCTCATTGAGGTTATGATTGCAATTGAGCTAGCTTCTAAAAAGGATTGAATATTTCTTTGGTTGAAAACTTACTCTCGGTTGGTCACTATGACTTTCAAGAATCATGGTCTTGCCCCTTGGAGGTTAACTACGAACATGCACTTGATTATTTCTCATATCTCCAGAGAAGGCCACCGTTGTGCAGACAAAATTATTTCCCTTAAGCCACAGAGTAATGGTTTTGTTTCGAAGAAGGAATTCTATCCCTTCTAGTGCTTCCGATTTATTTAATTGCAATAGGTTATGGCTTCCTGATTATTGTTTTTATTGATGTATTTCAAGCGTTTTCTTTTATTCTCTTTGCACTCTTTTTTCTTTCGCTATAATTTTATGCACTTGACTGTTTATATTAAGTTTTGACATAGTCCCTTTATTTTCTTGTTTCCTTTTTATTTATTTTAAAACGGTTTCTATTCCTTTTATTTATAAAAGAAGTTGTCTGTTACTACTTGAATATTTTTTCTTTTTCTTTACAATGTTGTGTTTAACTTGCGGGTGTAATGAGTTGTTTTTTCTTATTTTCATAAGAAAAATGTAATACAATAGTGTATGAGACATTCTAACACATACAAATTAGTACATACACAAACTATATAAAAAGGCCTAAAACAGAGCTAAGATTAACAATAATGTTCCTCTTCCCACCCCCGTATTTCTTTTCTACTCCCATTTTTTCATTTTTGCCTTTGTATAAAATCTTTGGAAAGAGTTTTTCGAAGTTCTTTTAATTCAAATTTGAAAAAAATTCGGGAAACACATTCCAAAGTTTTTTCAAAGGCAAAATAAAATCGGAAAACAAGTTCAGATATATATATATATATATATATATATATATATATATATATATATATATATATATTATATTCAAGGGCAAAAATAAAAAAACGGGAGGTACAAAAGAAACCTTCGATCAACAAATCAATCTTAAAAATGCACTCGGACCATTTTTGAAACAGATCCCCACAAATAAAATTAAAGTCTGCTAATTTACTTACCACTAATAAATAACTTAAACAGATCAAGAATCAATTCACAAATATGGCTCAGTAGGCCACTCTACAGGTTTATGGTGATGGTGCGGCGGTGTCCTATTTGCTGGTCTAGTGGTCGTTTGACAGAAACGTATGAAGTATACATTTTGGTTTGGTCTGCCTATTTTGAAAAACTTCAACTTTTGATCCCTCGATTTTGAAAGCTAACTTTTTTATCCCCCCTATTTTGAAAAAGTTGGCTTTTAAAATATGGAGATCAAAAGTTCAAGTTTTTCAAAATAGCAGGATTAATAAGTTGGCTTTTAAAATAGGTGGATCAAAAGTTAAAGTTTTTAAAATAGATGGACCAAAAGTGCATTAAAGCCAAAAATATAAAATGAAAAAGAACAAAGAGAATCTCTCAATGTTGTTGAATGGGGAACAAGGGAGTACTTCTCACCCTACTATGCTCTTATAACATCTTAAACATATATCGTATTTTCATACTCATATATATTAAATAAAATCTATCCCATAAACAATTGAAAAAAAATAGACAACCTTTTAAATAATATAAAATGAAAAAAAGGAAATAGACAGCTTTCAAAAGAAAATAGAACATAAGCAAATAACTATTATTGAAGAAATTTTTTTTATCTCATACCTGACAATGAACTTGATGTATACTTTCCATAAAAAGTCGGCTGAGGCCTGGGAATGATTTAGCAGACAATCATTCTTGAGTAGATTTATCGCAATCAACGAATCATGGTATATTTTAATTTTATGGGAAATGATGCTCCCAAAAAATCTTAAGGGTTTGCGTCAAAAAAAGAAACGTAAGGCCATGAAAAACAAGAACATATTTTCATTTGTGATAGAAAACAAGAGTCAAAATAGATTGACATATATTTATTCAAAATATAATAGAGTTTGTAATTATTTTATATTCATAGTGTTCCTATATAGTCTCAGGGCTAAAGACGAGAGAAAAAATCTCCTAATAGTATACGGGGAAGTGAATGAATACTCTCCATATCGCTCTACCCCATAACATTTTTAAACATATATCATGCAAAAATCATAACAATTTCATCGTTGAATTTTAAACCAAATTTCTTAAATAGTATTTTAAAATAAATACTTAAATAATATTAAAAAAAATAATAATCTTATTCATTGCACATACTAACATACTAGTTTATTTTATCTTAAAAGAGACTCTTTATCCAATTTACCTAGGACCTCCAAATATATTGGGCCATAGCGGCGTAGCTTATTGCCGGTTTGCCTTCTACTCAAGTGTAATTATGTTTTATATATATATCTTTTAATTGATTTGTTGAACTTTATAGATTTGTTTTATTGCTCTATCAGAGGACAAAAAATACTACGGTTTGTACTACACTTTGATTATTTATTTTTCGTATATCCATGTTGTTCTAGACTAGAATATTAATTGTTTGTCTCGTGAACTTAGCTCAATTGGTAGAACATTGCATTATATATGCAGGGTGTCGGGGTTCGAACTCCCGTCATCTCACTTATCCCACCTTATAGGTGGAGTTTCTAGTCACTAGGCTATATGACAAAAAAAAAATATTAATTGCTTAAAAAACAAAAAAAAGAGACTAGAATATGAAGTCGTGAAATAATGGTATGAACCGTTTGACTATTTCCACTACAATTCCACTTTGACCTTCTCAAAACCTTGCGCACAAGTCTAGCCAGAGAATATGTTAAGAGTTTTTTTTTTTTTTTGACAGAAGAATATGTTAAGAGTTCTCTATTTTTAAAATCAGAATTTGTATTCTTAGATGATGAGAATTTGGATTCTAAACTTAATAGCATAATATATGGTTGTTAATTACTCCCTCCGTTCCAAATTATATGTCACTTTGAAGAAAAAATTTGTACCAAATTATATGTCACTTTACATTACCAATGAAGCATTTAATGCAACTTTTCCTATTATACCCTTAACTATTTATTACTCTATCTTCTTTCAATTCTTCAATTTATTTTTTCAATACCATAAATGAAGGACAATTTTGTAAATCAACTCATAATTTCTCTTTTCCATACAACAATGATTACATTTCGTAATATGTGTAAAAATGTCAAAGTGACATATAATTTGGAACGGAGGTAGTAAGTGATTAACTACTATTGAAAGAAATGCACTAAGTTTCTCCTTGTCGAAAGAAATTAAGTGATTAATTAACTTCAAGTTATTGATGAGTTTTCTTTTGAGACGAAATCGTTCGAAAGAATTCGAGTTTAATTTCTAATAAAAACAATTATTAATTAGATTTTACTTATTTTAAAAATTTAGCTATAAACTCGGTATCCCCATACTAAGAATCCGCACACAGATTCACTAGATTGGGCCCTAACTGTATAGTGATTTAATTCGAAAAGAGTTATTGTAGTTCGATACTTTTTTTGTCTGTTTTGTATCACCTGTTTGAATTTTGGGTTAAATATGGTTTTGGTCCTTGTAGTTTTTCAAAATTTAGTTTTTAGTCTTTGGAGATTTTTTTCGCACTTTTTAGTCCTTCAAGTTTTTTCCGTAAGTGTTTTTAGTCCCTACTTTTAATCAAATTCTTGTATACTTTAACATTTTTTAATGGCATTGGTATTCATGTTTATAATATTTTAAGAACATCTCCGATAAAAATTTAGAATTTTTTTAACATAAGATTAATTATTTTTGAAGTCACTAGGTTTGGTCTAGTGGTGAGAGATTTTTGTAGTATGTGTATGCATGATGTCTCGAGTTTGATCTTCTGCTCCGTTGTAAACAAAAAAAAATTATTTATGAATTTTTATGTGAAAAAACAAAAAAAATCATATTTAATTTATCTTTTCGTAAAAAAAATTAAATTTTTGAATGATATGCACGAGTTGAATGAAAAGTATGGACTAAAAACACTGACGAAAAAATTTCAGCGATTAAAATATACAAAAAAAATCTTCAAGAACTAAAAACGAAATTCTGTAAAATTATAAGGACTAAAAACATATTTAACACTTGAATTTTTATGTCTCCCAATTTTTATAATTTTAACGCAGATACATCTGCACCTCATTTATTTAAAAAATGAAATCAACAAATAGCAAAAGCAAATGGTTTATAATTATGCTAAAGAAAAATCTTATGCAATCCACAAGTCATAGTCGATGATTGAAAACAGCTTATTACTTTTTGTTGAATATATTTTTGTGTGATGATCATTGATGAGCAATGTTCATTGAATATAAATAAATACACAGGCAAGCTCCGTTAAGATACATCACGTATTATCTTGATGAATTGTGAGTTTCAAGTTCCAACTACTGATATGTTGTCGTTTACTGAACTGCCCCGGACCCCGGTACCAACTACTACTACCAAGTGCTGCGCATCAGCTCAACCGATTATACGTGGGCCTGCTTAATATATCTTCTCTATTTGTTTTTTTTACATTGTTTGGTGAGGAGGTGGATCACGTATTTTCATATTTCAGTGAAGGAGGTGGATCACTATAGTTGTATGGTTTTGTTTGATAAAAATAGTGGATAAATTATAGTTGATAGTCTATAACTGATAGTTTATGGTTTATGATTTATAGCTAATAAATTAAGTAAAATGTTTGATAAAATTAGCGGTTCAACTGAGTGATAAATATAAAATGACATAAATGATATTGTTAATCAATAGTAAAATTGATATGGAATTAATAATAAAATACTTAGAATTTTGAAATTTAAACATATTAATTGATATATATATATATATATATATATTTTTATATTAATTGATATATATATATATATATATATATATATATATATATATATATATATATATATATATATATATATATATCATTTATATATTATTATTAAATTAATTTTTATTAGCTGAAATTTTATTTTAAATTTGTTTTCTAAGAATCATGAATTTTCTAAAAACTAGAAGTAAAAATTTATTGTTTTTATTATAAAAAAAAAAAAAGAATATGTAATGTTTTTATTTTTCGAATAATTGTATGTAATGTACACACATTCACGTAAAAAACAAAAAAAACATGGTCAGAAAGAATCAAAATAAAATTACACGCTTTATGTTTATTATATCCCTCTTCGTTGGCTAAAGCATTACAACAACATGCTATTGTATCAATCATGGGCAATTGGGAAAATAACTCTTGGCATTGGAAGGTTGAATAGACAGAACCGTTTATCGAATCGGAGACAGCAGCTGATGCTGAATTTCTTTTATTGTTGGAACAGGTGCAGCCTTGTAGGGAAGGAGAAGATAGACGCAGGTGGATACCAAACACGGTTGGTGTTTTTTCGGTCAAATCCGCTTATACTGCCTTGCAAACTAGAATGGTTTTGACGGATTTAGACTCATTTACTTCGTCAGCTTTGAAACGGATTTGGAAAAACAACGCACCATCAAAAGTCATCGTTTTTGGATGGAAGTTGTTATTAGACAAGCTTCCAACTAGAGAGGCTCTTTTCAACAAAGGCATTCTCAACAATTCTATGGCCAGGTATTGTGTTCTATGCTCTAGGGAGATTGAGGATACTCATCATTTATTTTTTCATTGCCAAGTAACTCAATTAGTATGGAAACATATATTTAGTTGGATGAACAAGGATTACATCACGACTGTTACTGTGCCTCAACACTTTATCTCTTTTGGAGACCTTTGTCATGGTGGTTCTAGTAACCGAATCTGTAATTTAATTTGGTTGGCTACGACGTGGTGCATTTGGCGTATTCGTAATAATGTTTTATTTAGAGGAGATCATGTAAATGTTTCTACTTTAGTAGACCAAATTATATTTATTTCATGGTTTTGGTTCATAGGTCGTAATTGTAAGGTCGATCTAGATTTCTCTTCTTGGTGTAACAATCCTATAGTGTGTTTTCAAAACACCTAAAGTGATTTTGCTTGAATTGTAAGGGCGGAGTACCCCTTGTACTCCTTATAATTCAATTCTTTTAGTTATCAAAAAAAATAAATAAATAAAATTACACGGGTTTGTACGCACTAATACTATGCTTTCACATTTCCTTATACAAAAAGTTGTACTTTCGCACTATATAGTTACGGGTATTCTTTCAAGTGCATGAGAATATGAGACTATTTGCATGACATATTGCTCATAATTCTCTTTCCACCTATCTTCGGACACGTCTTGTACTAGATGTAACTATTTGCATGATATTGCTCTTCATATTCTTCGGGACTACCTCATTTATTGGGATGTTTGGATAGAAAATCCTTTTTCTAATTCTGCTAATTTTCTTGTCGGTCATGTTTGGGATTTGTTTCGCCTTCATGCTACTGGACCGACTGGGTCCCTTTTATCACCACTTGTTAATTGAGGAAACTTTTCAATCAAACAGGAAGCTACATGGCTAATTGTAAATTGTATTTCTAACTCTCATAATTTTTTTTTGTAGGTTTTGAACACTCCCAATGGGGCACACATAACTCGGCGAGTGGTGTGGATTCCTCCAACGGCTCTATGTTTGAAGTTGAATGTGGTTCGTAACTCTTTCGAAAATTCAGGTCGTGCTCATTTTGGAGGTCTTATATGCAATGATATTGACAAATTGATGCATGGTTTCTCTTGATTAGGTGGTAGTGCTTCGAACCTTTTGGCAGAACTTTATGTTATCATCAAATGACTTTATATTACCTTGGAATTTGTTTCCAATTAGGCTATTGGTCTCATCCTTGAAGATGATAATAATTTTTAGCCTCAAGATATTGTTTTTGGCCAGATTCATATCTTTCAGACGTGTAATTGATTTTTAAAGGGATGTATTGATTGGTGGGCTAAATAGGGTGCTCAATTATATGTTAATTTTATATGTTAACTAGGAATAAACCCGTGCGTTGCACGGGTTCGATTAAAATATTTTTATAAATGAAAAATAATAATTGTAATAAGTATAATCAAATATAGTTAAATGATAGGTACTAATTTAAAATATGATTATATTTAATATTAGTTTATGTATAAAAATTAAAAAAAATTGTTTAGAAATATGAGATTTTTCATTGATTTATACTGTAGTTTTGTTTATATTTTAATATAATAGATCTCCTATAATATTTTATAAATTTGAAGGGATGCATCATATTTTATTTTAATAGCGTAATTGTATAAGATCTTAGTTTTCTTTATATGAGTTGCAATTGTATAATCACATCACTTTTTTGAAAAGGCGCCACTTTGCTTTATATTTTTTATAAATCCCTTATTTTTTTTCAATAAGAGTTGGAGGAATACATGTATGCATACTTTTTTTATCATGTGATCTCCTTTTTTGAAAATTACGTATCAAATAGCGTAACTGCTTGCTCTGTTCTATGCAATCTAAGGTACTAATTAAATAAGTTTTTTACTTACTTGCCTCTCGTTCTTAATTTTTTTTTTAAATGAAAAATAATAATTGTAATAGGTATAATCAGATATAGTTAAAAGATAAATACTAATTTAAAATATGATTATATTTAATATTAGTATGTCTATAAAAATAAAAACTTGTTTAGAAATATGAGATTTTTCATTGATTTATATCGTAGTTTTATTTATATTTTAATGTAATAGATCTCTTATACTAATATTTTATAAGTTTGAAGGGATGTTTCATATTTTATTTTAGAAAAAAGTTTGTTAGTGCGAAAATGCCTTTAACGAAATTCAACGAATGGTTTTTAATCATTGGATCACTCTTAATCCCGATCTACTTATTTTGCTTTAAAATGCAAAAAACAGTTACAGTGAACATCCTGCGTGATTCGTTATGCGTTTGTGTTTAATGAGTTCGCACTATATAACAACCATCTTTATTTTAATAGTGTAATCGTATAAGATTTTAGTTTTTTTTTATATTGTAATTGTATAGTCACATGTCACTTTGTTTTTTTTATTTTTGAGGTATATCCCTTATTTTATTTTATTTCAATAAGAGTTGGAGACATGCATACTTACATACTTTTTATCACGTGATTTCGTTTTTTGCAAATTACATATCAAGTAGTGTAATTGTTTACTCCCTTTGATATCTTTATTCTTATGTCATCTTTTATAAACTTTGAGGTTAAGTTTGTTAGGACGCAAGCGAATTTGGTTGCTCATACTCTTGCTAGGGCGGCCAATTCTTGGGCTAGCTTCCATAGGTTTGAGAATATTCCCTTTTGTATTGAACGTTTAGTTTTTAATGAAATGCAGTAAGTTTGTTTGATTCAAAAAAAAAAAACCACTAAATAGTTTTTCTACTTACTTCTCTTTCGTTCTTTTGAATTTCTTCTCACATATTCACTTGATGAAATTTTATCCCGACTTTATTTGTCCCAATTTATTTAGTCTATTGTTTGGTTTACATTATTTTTTGCTTGGTCCTTTGTTTTTGGTTTGTTTTCCCTTCGAATTTATTGTTAGTTTTTGTATCTCTTATTTAATAATATTTGCTTGAATATTTAGTTTATTTTTGTTATAATATATACTCAAATATTTTATGTTGCCAATATATAAGTTTGGAAGATGATTTCATATATTTGAATTTAGTTTTAGTTATTTGGCTCAAGTAAAAAAAGTTTATTATTTTAGAAGAATTTAGCATGTCATCTTATTATTTTGTCTAAAAAAAATGTTATATTTCTTATAAATATATTTTGAGCTGTAACTTTAACATTTTTTAACACCGTAGAATATGTACTTATTTTATTTAAATAGTTGCACTATTATTTAAATCAAAGGAATAATTTTAGAATTTTTAGTGAATTTCAAAACACATATAGACACTATCTTTATGATATAAGATTATTCAAATCTTATTATGTTGCAAGTAAATATGTTTAAATATGTGTGATCATTTGGGGAATTCCTTTGCTTCTGATGAACCTTTGATAACTTGGAGTCTGATTGGTCTTGGATGGTTGGCATCTGATAGTCCTTCGCAATTCAGCTTCTGAACGTCTTCATCCTCTGAATGACTCATGACTAGCAGAGCATCTGAACTCTTGTAGGCATCTGAACATCCTTGAGCTTCTGAACTCCTCTGAGCTTCTGAACTCCTTCAGACGTTCTGATCCTCTTTGAACTTCTGAACTTTGTTTAGCTCCTGACCACGTTGTAGCTTCTGAACTCTTTCAGAGTTAATTATTCAGACTTCCATAGGTTTCATCAGAGTCTAAATTAAGTGTGCTCTTGATATAATGTTGAATTCACCTGCACTTAATTTAAACATTAGTATCATCAATTGTCCATTTAATACTTTGTTATCATCAAAACTTAAGGGTGTGTATTAACACATATTTTGTTCCAACATATAGATGATATATTTGTGACGATAACGGAAATGAAAGATTAGTAATAAAAAATTAAATCAAATAAACAATTTTAGTATTTCAGAATGTGTACTGTTCATAATGTACCAATAAATTAACACAAAGCATAACCTTAAATAAAATTATAATTTAATTAATATTAACGGTACCTAATTATATTTTTTGACCTTGTGTATTATTTTCTTGATCTTGTGGGTATAGATTGATCTTCATGGCCATACATATTCTCTCCATTAAATTGAAATTATTAATTATCCATATAAACTTTCTAACTCAAATATTTTTTTTCTTATTAATGTAAGTAATTTACAAATGAAGGTGGATTTGTGGTTTTACAAATTTAATTGAATATAAATGAAAAATTGTGTGATCGCAACGAATTTTTAATATGTTTTCTTTGAAAAAATAAGTGATATTGTTGCGCAGAGTAATATGTAAAAATTGTCTTCAAACTGATACCTTACTACAAATGAAGAATAAAAAAAATTAGTTTGTCCAAAATAATAAATTGTTTGATATTTACATATGAAGAACAAAAATTAAATTCGGTACATATGAATACGGTATATACCATGAATAATAACATAGTGGAAATGCACTCAAAGATATATACTTGCATATAAATTGTCATTTTTTATAGACTTCTTAAGAATTAATGATGCAACAAAGACAAAAATAGAAGTCTCTCTTTTATTCTTTTCTCCTAATTTACCTGAAAAAAATTGTCACATCTACATTAAGAAATAAAATAAAAAATAAGAAAAAAGTTAGAAAAGTAGGCTAACAAACATCATATAGAAAAAAAATGTCTAACATTTTCACACAATGTAAGAGTAACATAAGTTGATATATAGAAACTAATAAATTGTGAAGAGATGAAGAGATTTAGAGGAAAAAGATAAAGAACCTATTCAATAGTTGTTTGAGGAAAGTGATGGTGAAAACTCAAATTTATACTACACACAATGGATAGGGATGGGAAAAGATAATAGTTTAAAAGATTGTTTGATAAATTTATTTGTCATAGTTAAGAAAAAGAGTTAAGGAATATGAAAGAATGGTAGGTTAAAGGTTGATGTGACAAAGTTATGTTTTATAAAAATAATAATAGCACAAATATTAATGAATAAACAATACAACTAAAGTATTTTTGAATAAAATTTATTTATTTATTTGGTCAAACATGAAAAAAATATTTTGGGATAATATTTTGACTTGGTTTATTTATTTAAAGTAAACTTTTGCTAATTATATTTATGATTGCATGGTTTATTTTTTATGTTTAGTAGTGTAAAAGATGAAGGGACATATATCTAATATTCATTTTCCTTTTAAAATTTGATCTATTTTTTATAAAAATAATAATAGCATAAATATTAATGAATAAACAATACAACTAAAATATGTTTGAATAAAATTTATTTATTTATTTGGTCAAGCATGAAAAAAATATTTTGGGGTAATTTTTTGACTTGGTTTATTTATTTAAAGTAACCTTTTTCTAATTATATTTATGATTGCATGGTTTATTTTTTATGTTTAGTAGTATAAAAGATAAAGGGGCATATATCTAATATTCATTTTCCTTTTAAGATTTGATCTTTTTTTTTTTCTTTTTCATTATTACTATTAATTTATGTTATGTGTTACCCTTGCTAATAATTTATGTTATATCATACTATTTTAAAATTTAATCATTTTTGTTTAATTTTTTTTTCTTGCAAAAAAGTTATTGGGAGCCATTATTATTGTAACATATAGATAATTATTTTGGAGGATGAATGAACACATAAAATAAATTGTGGAAGAAATTTTAAATAGATATGAGAAGCTTTCTAAAGCATGCCACATAGGCAAAATGGAGGCCTAAGAGCTACTAAAGTTTCCCTTTATAGGTAAAAGATTTAATTCTCGTAATAGAATTTATTTTTTTATAATAAAAATTTAAGGTGAGGTATGGTGCTCAGACCAAGATAGAGAAGTCTTTAGGGCTCAAAGAGCGCCTATAAAGATAATTAGATTTACTTTCTTCCAAAGATACTAACGGAGCTCGAATCCGGGACCTCTCGAATTCAAAATCTGTCTTTTTATCACTAGACCAAGCTTTTGGAGGTTTAATAGAATCTTTGTTTTAGATTAAAAAAATACATTCATCACATAATAAAATCGCCTACAAATTATATGACAAAATTAAATTTTATTTTAATCTCAAAAGTTTAAAAATATTCACTAAAAATATATTTTTATTGTTCATACTGTATTTGTTAAAATCTTCAAATTTTCTTGTAAAAATAAAAAGACTATGAGGAAAAAAATTCCAAAATTTATTATACCGTTTTTTTTAATTATGCCGTGTTTTATACTATACTCCTTCTAGCATAAAACGTTAACATAAGGAAAATTTTGTCAATAAAAATTAAATGTATTTCGTGTAAAATTTAGACCAAATATATTAAAATTATTGATCTATTTTTGTTTATATTTTAAAAGAGGGGGAATATATATATTTTGTCCGATAAAAGATAGAAAATAAACTTATATAACGAATAACTTATAATCTAACTTATAATAATAATTTATACAAGGAATAAGGTAACTGATTGAATTTGTAGTATTGAAGAAAATTTAACGGTTGAACTAGTTTATAAATATGAAATGACATAAAATATATATATGTTGAATAAATATTTCATTTTTTTAAGTAAAATAGTAAGGATAAAATCAAAAAAGTAATAATAAGTTAAAAATTAATTGAATTAACTTATAAAAAAATGCTATAGATTAGTAAAAATAACCTACAAACTCATGATAAAAAATAAGTTATCTAATAATTTTTTTAATCATATAAACTTATAAGATATGACATAAATTTTAAATGTGGTGTTGCGCCACGTTGGTGTTTTCCAAACCTATTGAATTTTTTAAATTATTATTATTATTATTATTATTACTAGCGGGCCAGGCAGACGCGTGCCTGCCTGTGTCTAACTTATGTGCAAAAACATAAAGATATGTTATAGTGAGTTTGTTAATAAAAGATTTTTGCTGCTAAAAAAAAAAGATGTACCTTATGTTATGGTGAGTTTGTTAATAAAAGATTTTTGTTGGTACAAAAAAAATCAAATCAATGTTAAGTAATTATGAGGGGTATAATGGGAATATGAAAAAGTCATCCCAAACTCTCATATCCCCTTTATATATTGTATAGATTAAAAGAGGAAAGTAGTATGAATATTCGCGGTTCGGTTTGAATCGGTTATGAGACAAAAAGTCATTCAATCCAAAGAAAAAATAGCATGTAGTTTGGTTCATTTTTTAGACGACTACAAAAAATATCCGATCCAATATACTCCCTCCGGTCTCATATATAAGAAACAAAACAAAAAAATTGAAAGTCTCAAATATAAGAAAAAGTAACTATAATCATTATATTTATTATTAATATTCCAATTTTACCCTTAGTTTCACTTTTACCCATAATAAATAGTAATTTAATTTAAAACAAAAAATAAAGGTAAAATTGAAAATTATATACTTTGTCTAATCATTTACTCCACTTTCTTAAAGGGTGTGCATTTTTTTTTTTTTTTTTATATTCAAGACTAGAGGGAGTAAGGTTTACTTCGGTTGATTCGGTTTTATTTGAAATTTTTAAAAAACAATAATTAAATACTTGTAATAAAAAAAATATTACTAGTATCATACCTGTTGTCCTTGATGTGAAGTAAAGCAAATGAATAAATTGGCGGTTGTGTCATACAGACAGACTGACTCGTGACCGCATGCATATAGCGGCAGCCGCCTATCACGTGGCACCTCAAAACACAACTTTCTCCCGACCCTACGGTCCCACCAGTACTTAACTTATCTCCAACTCTCTCTCTCCCTGGCGGCAAAGAAACTTCCCTCACTCACCTTTTTTAGTAGCACTCTCCCACATCACGCGTCTTCTATTTTTTTCACCCAAATTATTCCCACCAAACAGAGAATGCTACTTTATTTTGTTTGTGTTTGTATATTTGAATAAAAAAATTACCAACCTACTAATAAAGTATGAAAAATACTGGAATCATTTTGGGATATCGAGGAAAATATCAGGATAAATATTTTAGGATTATAAGAGAGATGTTACTAATGGATTTTTTTCCATAAATTCTATATTTTCTATTTATAATTAATGTGATACTTAATTACCGAGACTTAAAATTCAACAATGTTTTCATACGTGTGATTTCTAACATTCTATAGTTGAGTTAATAATATGGTCCACTTACGCTCTGTCATAAAGTCAAACCGCGGCTCTAATATCACTTTTTAGGATAAATTGTTCGGTTTCAAGTATGAGTGAGTCCCACATCGATTATGAATAAAAATAATGTTAAATTTATAAAAGAGATGACTAATTAACCTAATATATCTTAAAATTTTAGGTGGAAATGTAGCGTCTCTCTCTTATAATTCTGGAGCATTTTACCTGTTGTTTTTCCATAGCTTTCTCAACACAAGCTTTTATAAGTTAAAAAATATTATTTGATATTATTTTATTTTATATTTTGCATGTTTAACTAGTATTTTTGGATTTTTTTTTTTGACGAAAGTATTTTTGGATACTTGTTAGCTAGTAATAATAAGAAAAAATTTAATTGAAAGAAGAAAATCATCTTCCGTGCCCTACAAGTTCCCAAACACATAAATTTTACATAAAAAATCAATTGGAGGAAAGAACACATCTTTTTTTAAAACAAATGAGATGTAAAAGGATCTACAACATCTTAAAAAGATTAAATTAAATAGAAAACTTGCAAAAAAATCAGGGGGACAAAATATTTATGTGACATGCTAACTAGTACCAGCTCGGGGCACTAGTCGGGTTGCACTGTTTAAAAATACAAAAAGATACATTTTTCATTAAAAATATTACTTTTTATGTTTTATAAATACTCTCTCCGGTCTCATATATAAGGAAAAAAAATTACAAAGTCTTAAATATAATAAAAAGTTACTACAATCATTACATTTATTTTGAATATTATAATTTTACCCTTTGTTTTACTTTTTCATAGTACTACAAATCTATACCTTGAAAACCATATAAAAAAGAAGTACACAAAGATCTGAAAATAAAAGGGGTAAAATAGTAAATGACATGTTATTTTATACTTTATCCACTTTTCTTAAAAGGTGTGTTTTTTTTTGTTTCTAATATTCAAGACTAGAATTAGTATTAATTACACAAATTCCAATGTATTCCTACTATAGAATTTTCTTAACAAGTGACCTGAAACTGAAAACACTAATTAACGGGTTAAGATCCTCTCCATTTATAAAAATAAATGGAAGATGCAATTTAGAAAGAGATAAACACAAAAAATAGATGGTGGGTCATACCATTAAGTGGGTCCCACCATCATTAATTATTTTTTAATTTTAATGTGTCTATCTTTCTCCTAAATGGAGGAAATTGAGAGGAAAATAAATCGAGAGGATCTTGACTCCTCATTAAGATTTTGTAAAGTTTAATCTAGTAAAAGCAATAAACAACAATCCAAAAAGGTACAAAGACCACCAAACTCAATCCGAAATAAATTAGTAGATACCATATCACAACCCTGCAAACCCGTGTGCGGGTGTGAAATCAAATTGCAAAAAAAAAAAAAGAGATGAATAGTTTGACGAGTATTGTTCTTGAAAGTGAGAATAGATCCTACTATTAACACATTAACAAATCCACACACCAATGGTTTATTGCAACAATCATTGACAAATTTAAAACCATTTTTGGCCAAGTAGTCCAAATTCAGTCATAATAGCCTGAACTGAATTAAAGAATGATAACAATGTGGCGGCAAATCAAAGATAATAAAATTGCAGATCTCAACGGATCAAGAAGGATTAGAGATTCAACCTACAAACACCACTGCCAAGAAAACCAACCACCATCGTGGAGGAGGAGGCAGAGGTGGTTTAAAACTACCCATATATGGGTTAAAGGAAAATAATTGATGGTTGGTTTCAATAATGTTCTAAACACTACTATGGAAAAAAAATTAAAATTTTAAATGATATAAGTAAGTTGACTGGAGAATATAAAGACGAAAAATTATGATAGAAAATATTTAAGGGATCAAAACTTAGTGAAATTTTTTATAGAAACTAAAAACAAAATTTAAGATATTTATAAGAACTAGAAATATATTTAACACTACAATAAAACAAAAAAAATATTAAACAATATCCCAGAAACTGATTAAGCATATTAAAATAAAAATTTTATTTTGAAATACTTCAAAAATATCCTTTGTAAAATCTAGCAATTATAAAAAGTCTTCTTGTCAAAATTCTTAATTATAAAAAAAAAAAAAAAAAGAGTCTTAGTTAAATCAAATGCAGTTTGCATGATTAATCATCATCTACTATGTCAGTACCAATTGGTACACATATAATATATTTTTAATATTATATTCACCTTGTGTTTTTCCCAAAGCCCCTTCCTAGTTCCTACCTCTCCTTCTCTTCAATTACTTGGAAGTAACCCACTAGTAGCATTATTAAACAGGAAGTATATCCCTTGTGGAAGGGGTGAAAAAGAAGTGGATTAGTAAATACTGTAACATGATTTAACAAAATAAAATAAAAAATAGATATATCCGGACGGCAAAAGTGGTACACGTGCCTGCCACCGTCTAATCAGACACTGGACACGTAGCCGTTAATACGGGAGCGCTTTCTGTGGGGCCCAAACGTGGATATACAAAATCTGTTTGTCTGTATGATTTGCCGTCGGTCACCAAAACCAGGACTCCTAAATTCATTAAACATCATTAATTAATGAACCAATAAATTTTTCTTTAGTTTTTTTTTTCCATGCTAATTAGTGCGAGCAATTCTTCTATAAACACAAGAATAAATAATATTTATTAGGCTTAATCACAATAAACATACAAAAACAAAGTAATATGATTTTTTTTTGAACAAGGCAAAATGAGATTTTATATTAACAAAGAAAGGTCTCATGAGCACAAGGTGTGCCGAGGAAGACTACGGATGTATACAAGGTTTATAAAGATACAAAGATAGAGAACCATAATAAAATCATACAAGGCCCAAACAAAGCATAGGACTAGACCACCAGCTATGATAGTTTGAAGCTAACGTAATACTCGTCGTCTTCAACCATCGGAATGAAAAAAAGCTTGATCTTATCCAACAATAGCTGAGAGCTGTTTGTTGAACCTCTGAATAGTCTGTGATTTCTTTCTGTCCAAACAACCCAAACGCAAACAAGCCAAATGAGTTGCAAAAAGGAACGGCGTGCTCGAGATCCACCCGCTGAAGATGTAAACCGAACAAAGTGATCCCGAACAGAAATGGAATCTACCGATCTGATACCAATCCACGAGCGCACCAGAGTCCAAAGAGAACCAAAAGTATTGCATGAGATAAATAAGTGATGAGCTGACTCTATCTCGCCACAACCAGACGTGCAAAAGTGAACTTCCGGAGATAAAATGCCTCGAGCGACCATATTTGCTTTAGTGGGCAACCTGTCACGCAATAAACGCCACGCGAAAATAGAGACCTTCAAGGGAACCTGGGAATGCCATATGAGTTTTTCTACCTCATCCATAGTCGCCGTAACCTGAGGAGTCAAGAGCTGATATGCTCCCCCGAACAGTGTAGCCCTTATCAGGATCGAGCTGCCACTGCCATCTGTCAGAAAACTGTGCCTGCAAAGAGATGGTAAGAAGTAAAGACTGACACTCCTTCAACAAATCCTCCTCCCACACCCTCAACTGCCTCCACCACTGCCACGCCTCTGTTGAGGCAAAATCCCTAATTGATGTTTTAAAGATAACAAACCTCTTAATTATTTTTTAGTGTAATTCTAATCTTTTTGGTATCTAACAAGTGCTCTTGAGTGTTTTAATCAAGCTAGGAACAATTGAGCTATTTAGATCAAATATCATGTTTTTACATTGATAAAAACAAAAGCTTGGAGAACGGTCTCTGATTGGTCTCTGAGACCTGCGCAAACATCATTTTCACACAATCAATGCAAAAGGACTTATGGATAAGTCAACTATGTACAAGACAAATGATCACTTTTCTTTTGGGCTTCTCTCACGAATTATCTACACATCCAAGAGATCATTTAAGGCAAAGGTTTCTCTCATGAATAGAGAACTTACTTCTTTTATCAAGTTCTATGATTTAACCATGTGAAGATTGAGCATATGACACAAGGATATTTTTATACTCAATTAATGGAACTGATATTATATGGACCATGGAGAAGTAGACAGCACAACCTGGTCTTGGAGAATTGACTTGTACTTTAAAGAATAAAGTAGGAACATTCTCCAATGAAGTTTCTCTTTCTATATGACAATTGTACTTGCAACAAGGACACTATGGAACATCAAGTACAACATCCAGCTGCTGTTTTTATCCATAACAGCTGGACTTTTCGTGCTCTAGCTTCCTTGCTCTAAAAAGAAGAATGTCATTCACGCCAGAATTGGGAGATCGATCTCAGACCAATGCTGGAAAGAGAAAATCATCACTTGGAGTGACACCAGCTTGCTACAGCTGTTCAAAGGTTATCCAAAAGCTGCACAACGGCTATACTTGTTTGTTAAGCAACGTACAGCAACATTACAGCTCAACAACAGCTAGCAATACGCTCCTCTCTTAAAAGTCAGAAGAAGAAACTTTGGAGATCAATCTCAGACTGATCTGTTTTCTTCAAATTACATGAGCTGTCAATTTGCAGAGCAACTAGCCGTTATTTTCAAGTCTCCAACGGATATACTTCGTGGCCAAGACTCCCTGATCATCACTCATCTATATATAGAGGTCCTTGGCAACTTTGAAGAGCAAGAGTCTCCACTACAACTTCAACACTTGTTTTTGCTATACAAGTCTTTATCACGAGCTCTTCTTTTCTCTCTCACTCAGATCTGTAATTCATATATATCTAGGATTAGAATATCCAGTGAGTGTTTTGAGAGTTTATCCATCCATTTTCAAAGCTTCTCATAAGTGTATTGAGTGAATAGGCTTTGATTCCAAAATCCTTCATCTTTGTAACCATTGGCTCAAGTTAGTACGTAACTACTAATTGAGTGACACCTTCATAGTCAGTGTGACTGAGGTAGATTAAGCTTGTAGGGCTTAGAAGATTATTTGATCTTGGATCTAGATCAAAGGAAGTGTAACTTGAGATAATTAGCATCTCTTAGTGGACAATCTCACAAGGAGTGTGGGGACTGGACTAGCCCAAGCATTTTGTGTGAACCAGGATAAATTATTGTGTGCATTCTCTTCCCTTACTCTGATTTAATTTGTGCAATCACTAATCACACACATCACAATTTAATAGTTATATATATACTGTCAGAGAGTGATTGGGAGATCAATCTCCAGACTGCAACACTTTTGATTATCTGGTTTAACTAACAATCTAATCATTTTCTTCAAGTATATTGTGATTGATAATTTTTATAGGAAATATTTTAAAGGTTCACAATTCAAACCCCCCCTTTCTTGTGAAAAACTTTGCTACTTCAGCCTCCCCATCCGACCCCCACCCTAAAGAAAACATCTCTGCCACCGTTCGCTAGGGGTGCTCAAATCCAATCCAATCCAAATAAAAACCGCAAACCGATCCAAAAAAACCGAAAACCGCAAAAAATTGAATATTTTTGGATTTGTTTGGATGTTCTTTTAAGAAAACCGCTGGATCGGATCAGATTTCGGATTGATTTCTCAAAACCGATCTAAAACCGAACCAACCGCATAAATATATTTTAATACTTATTTATATTTTTATTAGTATGAATATATGTTGAATTAAACTATTTTTTTTTTCATTTTAACTTTTGATAATACTATTTGTTAGTTTAATTTAATCTATTTCTTACTTTTTTATATGTTTTAAATATAATTTATAATTGTCATTCCAAAATATTAATTTTTAATGTATTATATGTTATATTTTACATCAAACTTAATATTTATTTCGTCAAAAAATTCAAACTGTTGCTTTATGGAGTTTTTTATAATATTAATATTTAATAAAAAAAATTACAATTTATAATTTGGATATCCAAAAACCGATCCAAATTAAACCGCATAAATTGGATTGGATCGGATTTTTTTTATTTGTCATCCAAAACCGAACCAATCCGCAAATAAAATTAATTTTAGATCGGATGAATTTTTGCCTCAAAACCGATCCAAAGCGAACCGCGAGCACCCCTACCGTTCGCGTATTGGTCGCCGTCAATTCAAAAAGCCGACCAAACCGCTCACGCAAAGGAATGCCGTCCACCCAGGGATCGGTCCAGAAGAAAGTCTCGGCCCCGTCCCCCACCCTTTCGTGCACCAAATTTAACTATACTGTTTTCACTATTATATATATATATATATATATGTGTGTGTGAGGTTTGCTAATTTAGACCACCTAAAAACATGAAAGTCTAAGTTAGCAAGGTGCACCTTTTCACTTTGGACAAAAAAATCATTCATACTTATTATTTAAAACTAGTAACTTGAGGGATAGTTTTGTAACTTTCATTTAAGATGTTCTTTAATTTGACCCCACTTTGCAAATTTACACTCACTTTATTTTAAAATGGATACATGACTTAACATAAAACACTTGATTTATCGAACAGAAAAAGTTGTTTGAAAGACACATAATTTACCCACTTCAATTCATTATTTTCTTTAATTAATTAAATGACATTGACATATTATATTTATACAACTAATGCACATTCTATTCTAATGATACAAAATTATGTAACACTCAAACAACTCGTATTTTATATGAAACAATTATTTAAATTGGCCCACTTAAGTAAGCCAACATGTGTCAAAAAAAAGAAAGTAAACCAACGTCAAATAATACCATAGTAGCTTAAATAAGGAACTTGAACAATTTATTTGATATCCACTTTGCCACATTTTAATTCTTCCGCTAAGAAGAAAAGAATAAAAAATATTTCATCATTCAATAAAACTCAATTAGATACTCCATTAGAGATGCTCATTGGTTGATTGTCTTTAATCAAATTTAAATAAAATGTTGCGGTGTATGTGAATTTTAGTAGTGTTTATAATTTTATCTGTGGGCAAAAAAATGATAATTATTTATTTTTGTTATCATGACATAAGTATGAAGTTTTTAGTGTCCTTAATAACGATTAATCTTCGCTATGGGATCCATACGACATACAAAATAGATTCTTTCTTTCTAACCATATTCTTTTCCTACGTAAGAGTTAAGAATTAAATCATTTACCATTTAAGTGATCCAAAACTCCTACAGTTCTATTTAAATCAATTCATTGTTAGTAAAACCATTTTTTTCGAGCCACTATCTTTTTGAATTATTATATTGTAGATATGAAAATTTTGAGTCCAGGTATGCTCCTTTTAGGCTATCCTCTATTTAACTATTGAATGAACGACACGTGGCAAAAAAAAATTTAAGGGCTAAGAATACGGTCCATTTACACCACTTAAAGTCAGAACTGATATCCAAACTATCCGTAAAAAAAAAACTGATCTCAAAACTAGATTAGACGGTTAGTGGACCAGGTACCATGGTGAAAATTTAAAAAAACAAAGACTATAAATATGTTGTAAAGAATTTTGGGTTAAATATGATTTTAGTCCCTACATTTTGCGAAATCGTTAAAAATGGTCCCTACATTTTAAAAATGGTAAGAAAAATCTCATAAAATCTTCCGTTATCAAGATTAGTCCAATCCATTAAGAAAACTTTTTGCCTGCAAACATTAAAAGGTACTCTCATCTCTCTCTGTGCCGCCGGCAAACTTTTTGCTTGTTTGTTTTTCTTGGTTTATCAATTAGAGAGAGATGGTTTGGGATCAATTTTGACCCGAAATCACCTTTCTTAATTGTTTTAAATTTTTTTTATTTAAATAAGTGATATCCACATAGTTTTTAGGTTTTATTAGAGTTTTCTCTCGTCATTTTTTCATTTTGTGTTGTTTTAATCTCGTCTTTATGCGGAGTATTTGTTTTGATTTCCCGTCGTAGTACGGTGCATGTCCCGTCTTGGTACAATATTTGTTTTTTTTGTTCAGATTTGCAGGTTTGTTTCGATCCAAATTCAGTGCAGATTCAATATTTTAACATCATCAACATTGCAGATCCGGATACATGATTATTCCGGACATTTGAAGTTTGTCATTTTAATTGTAGGATTTGTCATAGACATTAAGCCGTTTTATGCTATTAACTTAGTTGTTGTGAGCCTGTTTGCAGATTCATCCTTATTAATTTTAGCGAAATTGAATACGTAATGATTTCGATTGATGTATTCCCTATGAATTTGAATAAATGAATGAATATTGTTGTTTTTAAGTACAAAAAAACATTAAAAGGTAGGACTATTCTTGACAATTTTTTAAAATGTAAGGACTAAAAACATTAAAATGTATGAACTATTTTTGACAATTTGGCAAAATATATGGACTAAAAAATTTAAAAATAAAACTTACCTTTAGTGACCTGGACAAAATATGACTGGATCGGACTAATCTTGATAATGAAAAATTTTATGAGATTTTTTTTTACCATTTTTAAAATATGAAACCATTATTGACAATATTACAAAATGTAGGGATTAAAAATATATTTAACCCAAGAATTTTTAACTCTTAAGCGTGTGAAAAAATTCAATTGATAATTATACTGTATGTCCAAACAAATTAAAAGGAGTTGGTCTGTTCTAAGCTAAATAAATCAATGATTAAAAAAAAAGCAAAATAAATTAATAGAATAAATATTCGTATAATCCATAAATAAAAGTTGAGGTTGAAAGAAAACCCAAAATCAAAAAGAATTTAACATCAGCCGGAATTACCGTAAAAAAAAAAATCAGCCGGAATTACATATAAGTAGTAGATAATTTCGGATCATGTTCTTTAAGCTGGTTAATTAACTAATGGAAAACAACCAAACCAAAATAAAACACAAAGCTAACAACATATTTACCCAAAGGATGTAATTAACAGCTTATACATCTTCCTCAAAATAATGGGAGATTAATCTTCCATAAAGAAAAAAAAATTTAAGTAAAAAAAAAAACAGTAAACTTTTTGTCCTTCCTGCTTTCTTGTTTCTAACTTTCATCTAAAATTACGGTAAGATATTTTTTAAAATAATAATTAAAAAAAAGGTGTTAATTAAAAAAATTTAAACATCCATTGGTGGAGCTAAGTTAAGATCAAGATTGAGAGCTCTCTTCGGCTGACAATCAACAACAGAAGACGAATCGGAATCGCTCTGGACACCACCACCAAACCCGATATTAAACTCAACTGGACCGGGTTCAAACCGGGTAGAAAACCTTTGGTTCACAAACTCAGCTCGAGCCGCCGGATCAAAAAAGAAAACCGGGTTCACAGCAGTTACCATTCCATTCATAGCACCAACACCAGCGCCGGAAAACGGCATGATTTGTTGCTGGATCGAGAGAAATGGAAAACGATCCATGATACCGCCACCGCCGCTGACAATCTCACGAGGGCGCGTTATTTCACGCTCAGGTGTGGATGACTCAACGGTGCTGCTCTGGCTTGGACTGTCCTCTTTAACAACGTCCGGCATGTCGGATGGTGGAGGAAAGTTGGTCTTGGCTTTTGGACCGCGGAACTGACGAGCGGCGGCATCGTAAGCTCTAGCTGCTTCTTCGGCTGTGTCGAAGGTGCCGAGCCAAACGCGGCTTTTCTTGCCGGGATCACGAATCTCAGCGGCGTAACGGCCCCATGGTCTCTTTCTAACGCCTCTGAAGTGAATCTCGGTTGATGTTACATTGTTATTATTATTATTATTGAAAGGCTTTTTGATTTTAAGATTGTTGGCATTCTTTGGTTTCATAACCATTGATGATGATGAAGATTGAGATTGTGATGGTGAAGATGAGTTTCGCATGTGAATAATTAAGGAGAGAATAGCGTAACTAGAAGTACGTGGGTGGGTAGTGGTGCTTGCTTCGGTGAGAAGGGTTGGGTTGGGTAAGGGGTATATATATACAAAAAATAATAAAGATTAATTTAATTTTTTGAATGAAAATAAAAAAGAAAAAAGATAGAAATAAATATAGTAATTAATAATGTGATTGATTTGTGGGTGAGAGGTGCAGTCAAAGAAGTATCGTATGTGACGTGACGCCGCCCAAGAGAGGAGATAAAGGTGTTTGTGTTAAGGGTGGGGGGATACGTGGCAATTGGGAATTTCGAGACAAGCGGCGAAAGTGGGGTATTATGATTGCCGGCTTTTAACCTAATGGAATGGGCCGTTTTTTCGGCTCACGTTCTTCTTTAGGAGTCTGCTTCACTTGCGTATGTTACACTCGCCCGCTTTCTTACCTATTTTACTTTTTACTCTATCCTCTCACCATAATATGTATGGCTGCTAATCCATGAATGCGATGTTTAGAAGTGTATCTCGCTCTCACATTCGTTTTTTAATATATAGAAATCAAAATTAAGTGAGATTTATTCTATCATTTTATAATTTAAAGATGTCAATTCAAACGGGCTCTTATTCATAAAGTCATTAACAAAAAAATACTAGGAACATATTTGTAATTCCGATATATTTAAGGATGAATACGACAATAAGTTACACTCTCAAAGACCAAATTGGTGGTTTAGCGAGATATGTATTTATCTCCCACCTAATTTATTTTTTCTTAATGTAATTTAGTGACTAAAAATTTCGCTCTTAAGTTAATTTAGGATCAATTTTGATCCATAATCACATATCTTGATCGTTTTTTATTTCTTTTTATTTAAATAAGTGATATCTACGTATTTTTATGTTTCATTCGAGTTTTCTTTTTTGGGTTTTTTTTCATCTCATGTTGTTTTAATCTCGTCTCAGTGCGGAGTTTTTGTTGATTTTTCCATCTTGGTACATTGTTTGTTTTGATTTGTCGTCTTCTCGTATTGTGTTTATTTTGTTCAGATTTGCAGATTTACTTCGATTCAAATCTAGTGCAGATTCAATGACTTTAGCGTCGCCAACGTTGCAGATCTGGATTCATGATTATTCTGGACATTTAACTTTTGTCATATTAACTGTAGGCTTTGTTATAGAATTAAGTCGATTTATGCTATTAACTCGGATGTTGTGAGCTTGTTGACAGATTCATCCTTATTGGTTTTTATTAAAATTGAATATGTAATGATTTTGATTGACGTATTCTCTATGAATTTGACTGAATGAATAATTTGTTTTTAGTAAAAAAAAAATCACCCTTAAGGTGAATAAATAAAGTGTTTTTGGTTCGAATGTCACCTACTACATATATAATGTAATATTTCAACCAACTGAGCTAAACTCACGGATCCCTTTCAATTTTAAAATGAATATCAAATTAAACTTTTACACACGTATTAAACATTTTAAAGTTAATTTTTAATTATAAATATGCAAGGGGGGATATCATTTTAGTAAGAGCTATAATATGAAATTCAACATCAATATTTTAATGATATTATGAAATAACTTATATTGTGGGACAGAGGGAGATTTTTATGTTTTTTATTCAAAATGAAAAATATAGATCAATACAAAATAATGATGAGGAACTAAACAAAAACCCTCAAGTTAACAAAATACGGAGTATGCCCTAATGAAACGAGGGATATCGTTCCGCTGAATATCATCTTGAATAGATAAACCAATAGAAGCTAAGAGGTCTAGACAATGTTTCCCTACACAATAAATGTGAGAAGAAATAAAAGACAAAGGGTGAGAGTTTAACAAAAGGAGGGAAAATCAACACACTTTCTATAACATAATCTTCTCAACGTACACATTTTAAATAATTGAACAAGTTAAAACTTATGCATTGAGAAAATAGTGTTGTTAGCATACTTTTTATTGTAGATATATTATAAAAAAAAAGTGTTAGAAAAAGTGTGTTTCTAACATGATTCTATATTTCCCTTAACATTCTCACAGCGAATATGATGACTTGATCAATATTCTTTTGACAACAACTATGAAAAAAATGAACAAGTTTTAATTTTAAGACATGCATTCATTTTCCTTTGTTTTTGCATATCAAATCAATGTCGAACAAATCATTATTTCAGTCTCGAAAATTAGGAAAAATGTGAGCTATTTTTAATAGATTTTTTTTTGTCAACGACGTTTTAGACGATTTTCACGTGCTAGTGTATAGTTGGCTAACTATCAATGTTGTATAATGTAGACTCTGCCTCAATGCAAAGCTACTAGAGACAATTTTTATGATAAATATGCCACCGAAAATGAGAAAATGTCTTATCACCATAGTTTAAAATAGGTAAAATTATGCTCTTGCTCCTTAATTTTGGCTCATTTTCAGTATATGTCCTTTAGATTATTTTTTTTATGAATTGATTTTTATTATGGAACATTTTATTTGCATCGTTAGTCTTTCAGTTATGATATACTTGCATTGTTGTCCTTTCGAAGACATTATATAAAGAAATGCGGCCATCAAAATCCATATAATCATCTTCTTTCATCTCCCATGTCTCAAATTGAAACTTATAAAAGCCTAAATTTTCATGCTAAAAATAAAAAATCAAAACAAAGACTGAAATTAATCCGTACTACTTCCCAAATAAAAACAATAAATTGTCAAATTTGACTATACAAACCTCTCATTTCTCCTCTCTTCTCATCTCTAATATGATTGCAAGTGTAACATCCCAATTTTTTCTAGTATTTATGTGTTATAATAATTGTGAATAATAATTAAGTTATTAAGCATGTGATCAATTATGTGACCTTGTGAAATAATTGTAAATGAAATCAATTGTGTCTTAAGTTACACTTAAGAATAGCAAGGCATAATTAGTAGAAAACCTATAAAGTTATAATTATAAGATTTAAGAAGATTAGATTATATTAAACAAGAAGCTTGGTGAGAAAACACTACTTTCGCGCTGTTGTGCACAAAAAATCTTGAGCCAGACATGCGATAATACGCTGTGAATTTGAATTTTTTACCGCTATATATCTTAATAGTAAATCTTTTATGTGTCGATCATGTTGTCCTTATATGAGGTGACACTTCATCTAATAATCGATCTATATTTGTCTCCACTTCGAAACAACAACATTCAACTTTATGCCATCTTAATTTTAGTTGATACTTCGCGACAATTGTAATAATTATTTTTGAGTATTACCCAAAATCCTTCATTTTTTTGACCAATCGTGGCAATTGAATTACTCAAAAAGTTGATTTGTGATTGAATAAATAACGATCATGTTATGGCAAGAAAACAACATGACTCTTTTTTTCCAATTAATTAAGAATGACATGGTTCTTCGTTCTCGAGTTTAACTAAGAGGATCTCATCATCAAATACTACTTGACTCTATTCTCATTGATATAATGATCAATATTGCCGTACTTCAAATGAAGTTCCAAACACATATGCAATCGATTGACATAAGGAATCGTTTGCAATTTTGTTATGGATCATTGTAATTTGCACCGTTGACCACTCATAACAACGATCTACGCTATAGTCCCCTTATTAATTTTTTTGAATTAAAATTAAATTTGTTGATTTGTTTTGTATTTATCTACATTTTATCAAATTTCAATTTTAAAAATTTTAGATTATATTTTATAAGAATAAGTTAGTAATTTATTATTTTTATATTATTTTGTTGGTTTCAACTCAGCTCATATTTAAAATAATAATTTTAATTGGAGATACATAATAAGATAAGTTTCAACATTAACTTACGGCTCATGCTAGACAGTAACCCGGAGTAATAGTTAAGAAAACAAAAGAAACGATTTTAAGTAGAAAATATTATTTTTTAAAATTTCAAGGCAATGAATGCACTACTTTCAAAATTATGGATTTAGATTCTCTACATTTGTTCACCTACATTCAAGTAAAAATTAACTAAGAAAGAGAAAATATTGCATATGTAAGTGCATTTATGTATGTTGTAAAGACCAAAATACCCTAGAGTTTTGCCTAAATAGAAAAAATGTAGGAAAATATGACTATAGAAAAACCATATCCAAAAATTATATTATCATTTTTATTTTCTTAATCATTTGTGTCAAAAATACTATGTGCAAATAACATTTCTAAAAATTAAGAGAGAAAGATTTTAAATGTAAATTGAAAACTTATAAATTATAACAATAAAGTGAATAAAATCTTACCAAAATCATTTTAGATTGACATAATCACATGACTCACAGTCACACTACAATTGATTTTTTTTTTTAAATGTTCCCAAAAAAACCAAAATTTCCAATATACCCCCATATGAAAAAAAATTCTACAATACCCTTCCTTTTTTTGTAGAGATTCCTCTGCAATAGGGGACCACACATGGCGACACTGAGAGTGTAACCATGCATATGCTAGTGTCGCCATTGACTTGCAGCTTTTTTTTCTTTTTTTGCGCATGGATAGTGCTTTGCAGGTGAGATGCAGTGACTTTTGCAGGTGCAAGGATGATGACACTGTCAGTGTAGCCATGCCTTACAGGTGGCGTCACTGGGAGTGTAGCCATTGACCATGACTTTTTTTTATTGTCTTTTACGTGTCCTGCATGGGAGAACACATATTTAAAGTTTAATAGTTTTTCACTCATCTCATTCTATAAATATCATACTCCATACTTTCATTTTTCACTCACTAACTCCATCTTCTTCATTTTGTTTTTCACTTTCTTCATTCTCTTTATTTTATAAGTAATGGCATCGTCTTCCAATAACCATTTATCACCAACCCGTTTATTTTCGGTGAAATTTGATGACCGCGAAAAACATTTTAAGTTAGAAATTGGCCAATTGAGTTCTCTTGTTGCTTTAAAGAACAAGATTCAAGACAAATACTTCTTCAAAAAAGGTGAACATATAAAAATTGAGCATTTGACATATTTAGATTCGTGTATGGACATCACGGATGACTCCCTCGAACCTACCATAATTAAATTTTGGTACAAATTGCTGGGTAATTGCGAAACGCAATTCATGTTTGCATGTGTTAAAGATGAAAAACAACCACATCGTTTGTTCGCGGTCTTAAAAAAAAGTAGTTAAGTTATTGTTGTGTGTGTTTTAATTTTTATATATGATAACACCGAAAAATGCACTATTTATTTAATATTATTTGTCGTAATATTTTAATATTTTCTCTAAATTATTGTGTTATCTATGAAATAATTAATACTTTTTATAAAAATACAGATGCACCCGAAATTTAGCAAAATATGAGTTTTATGGGACTAGAAGCAAAAAGCACCAGACCAATTACCAAAGCATGGCGCCAGGCATGGGCCAATTTGCTTTAGGCATGGCGCCAGGGAAAGGAGAAGGCGCCAGCCATGCCTATCCCTTGCAATTGGGCACGTGACTAAGGAAAAAGGCATGGCGCCAGGCAAGGGAATGATGGCGCCAGCCGTGCCTATTAATTTGGAAACGTGGAGAAAAATAAGGAATAGGGAAAAACGACAACGACGTGCAAAACAGATAATTCCTAAACTTGAGGCACACGTATAAGTCCAAAAAAAAGAGGATTGAAACGTGGGGAGAGAAAGAGGAGAAGTCAGTTACTTTTCTTAGCACTATAAATACATATGATCTGAGTCTTTTTGGCTCCTCTCTACACACTACGCATTATTTTTAAGCTTTTATTATTCTGGTATTTTGCTTTCATTCCAGTTGTCATCTGTAAGTTACTCTATTCAATATATTAAATTCAATTCAGTACTTTAAATTCTTATGAGCTTATTTATTTTTGCCATTGATACAGTGCATCTCAATTGTTAATTTTAATTTTCAACTTAGCACGATATACTGTCACGCACAGTATATGGTCTTTAGTTTCTTTGTTTTTGCTTTTGTTTTATGTTTTATTTGATTACCGTAATTGCTATGCACTGGTACTAATTTGATTTCGGTTTCAATTATTTCATTGTTCTCTGTTATGTTCTTAATTAAATCAATTACTATTTATTTAATCGTGATGTTTTTATTTACAATTATGTCGAACTAATTTAATATAACTGGAATGTGAATAAGAAGCTGATCTGGGTTTAGTAATTAAGTTGCAAACTTTATTTTCAAACAAACTAGTTTTCTGTTTCAGTTTTTAATTAAACGATAGACTATAATTTTGCACGAGAGTGAAAATTAATTAAAGTGTAAGTCAACAGCGCGAGAGTGTGAGATTTATACTAGATAGTAAAAACTGGACATTAATTTTAAACACCGCGACAGCTCTTTAAAATTAATTAAACTGTATTAGTTTCCAAAAAATATTTTATAAACTAAATATGAGAGCGAAAGTGAAGTATTTATTTATATTTTATGATTTAGTTCAATAGCGCGAAAGTGTGAGACCCGAATCTTTAAACTAATATTGTTTTGTGAAAACTAGATCTTTTTAATCAAATTGAATTGATTTTCAAAAAGTATTTTTATAAGTAAATGTGAGAGCGAGAGTGAAGCACTTATTTTATAACTTTACAATATTAACCAACAGCGCGAAAGTGTGAGGAGCGTGTTTTTAAATCGATATCAGTTTGTTAAAAAGAAACATTATTTCCAAATGCAATTTAATTACCGAACCCATTGAAGCGACTTAAAGTAACATTCCAGTTAGTTAAATCTAATTATTTGAATTAAATCTTTTATTTTTCTTTTAACATCCCTTTCCAATTAATATTTAGCCTTAACCTTACATTATATTAAAAACGTAAGCGAAGTTTTGGAAAATAGTCCCTGAAGGAACGATAATCTTTTATAACTACACGATAAGTCTGTGCACTTGCAGAAATATCGCATCAAGTTTTTGGCGCCGTTGCCGGGGATTAATTTAGTCAAAAATTCGCATTTAAGTTTTTAATTTGTAACGATTAAGGCAACCCCTTTAATCTTTTTGATACTTAGGTTGTATGCCCAGCACTCGTTCCTCCGAGGACGACTTAGAGCAACCTAACCCTGAAATAGAGCGTTTTATTCGTTATATTCGTTTACAACGCCGAATTCGCGAATCCCAAAGATTATTCATGGCCAACAACAATCGTCCTCTCAAGGACTACGCAGTCCCTTCTGAAGAGGAACCTCATTCGAGCATCGTCTCCCCAACCGTTGAAGCTAGGAATTTCGAATTGAAACCTGCTTTGTTGCAAATAGTGCAACAAAATCAATTCTCTGGTTCCCCTACGGAGGATCCGAACCTCCACTTATCAGTGTTTGTGCAGTACGCAGACACACTAAAAGCCGATGGTGTAGGAGCCGAAGCAATACGACTCCGCCTTTTCCCGTTCTCTTTGAGAGACAGAGCTAGAGCTTGGCTCCAAGCTTTACCTTCGAACTCCATCACTACATGGAATGAATTGAAGAAGCAATTCTTGGCCCGATATTTCCCGCCAAGCAAAACAGCAATGTTAAGAGCCCAAATCAACGGATTTAGGCAAAAAGATGGAGAATCACTCTTCGAGGCATGGGAACGATACAAGGATATGATGAGACTATGTCCACATCACGGTTTAGAACAATGGCTCATAATCCATACCTTCTATAATGGGCTGCTCTATAACACTAGGCTCACCATAGATGCTGCTGCTGGTGGAGCTTTAATGGATAAACCTTATCAAGAAGCCACACAACTTATAGAAAACATGGCTCAGAACCATTACCAATGGGGAAGCGAACGCGCTGCCATAGAAAAATCCCAGCAAAAAGGCGGTATGTACGAAGTAAGCGGCATAGATCATGTCAGTGCAAAAGTAGACGCTCTTTCTCAAAAGTTAGATAGCCTAACTCTACCTCCCGCAGCTACCGTAGCCGCGATACAACCAAACTGCGAACTATGTGGAGTTCCTGGACACACAACCTCTGAATGTCAATTATTGGCCGGACTCGACCAAGTTAACTATGCCCAAGGAAACTCTTATAATCCTGGTTGGAAGAACCATCATAATCTCTCTTACAAGAGCAATAATGCACTATTTCCTCCAAATCAGACACCTCCAGGTTTTCAAAAGTCAGTAGGACAACAAGCTGCAACTTATCCACCTAAAAAATCTAACCTTGATCTCATGATGGAAAAGTTCTTAAACCAAAGTATCCATACGACCGAGTTGGTAAAACAATTGTCTACCAAAGTGGATGCTCTA
The DNA here is from genome assembly GCA_951799995.1 of Trifolium subterraneum. Classification (NCBI taxonomy): domain Eukaryota; kingdom Viridiplantae; phylum Streptophyta; class Magnoliopsida; order Fabales; family Fabaceae; genus Trifolium; species Trifolium subterraneum. The sequence goes on from OX637461.1 coordinate 35,926,709, forward strand.
GCCACCCATAACAAAATGTTAGAAACTCAAATATCTCAAGTGGCGCAACATCAAGCAGCTCTCGCCGCTCCAGCCGGCACTTTTCCAGGACAACCCGAACCAAATCCTAAAGGACACGCAAATGCCCTACATGCTATAACCACTAGAAGTGGGAAAGAGCTACAAGACCCAGTTGATCCTAGAACTAAAAACCCGAAAAACATTGAGGAAACCGAGGAGATGAATGAGAAAGGTGAATCCTCGAAAGACCCTGTAAGAGAGTCTGAAAACGCACAACAAAAGGACAAAGAGGAAACAAAGGAACCACCTCCTGTCTACAAACCCACTATCCCATTTCCGCAAAGACTCGCAAAGCCAAAAACGGATAGTCAATTTAGAAAATTTGTGGAAATTCTGAGACAACTCAACATAACTATCCCTTTCTCAGAAGCCATAGCACAAATGCCAACCTATTCTAAGTTTCTAAAAGAAATCTTGTCAAATAAGAGGAAACTAGATAAAGACAGTACAGTAGCACTTACTGAAGAGTGCAGTGCCATATTCCAAAACAAGATGCCACCTAAGCTAAAAGATCCGGGGAGTTTTTCAATTCCTTGTGTAATAGGCAACTTCGTAATAGACAAGGCCCTATGTGATTTAGGAGCTAGTGTTAGTCTTATGCCCCTGTCAATTAGCAAAAAGCTGAACTTAAGCGATCTAAAACCTACTAGGATGTCTCTACAACTAGCGGACCGTTCAGTCAAATATCCAGTTGGTATCTTAGAAAATGTTCCCGTAAGAATCGGTCAGCTATATATCCCTACAGATTTTGCAGTAATGGACATCAAGGAAGATGCTTGCATCCCAATTCTTTTAGGAAGACCTTTCCTAGCCACTGCAGGAGCAATAATAGACGTGAAGAGAGGGAAACTCACCCTAGAAGTGGGAGAAGAAAAAATTGAGTTTATTCTTTCTAAGTTCATGAAAACACCCGCAGTAGAAGACACGTGTTATGCCCTAGACATAATAGATGAATGTGTCAAAGAAATAGAGAAAGAATTACCTAAAGAGATGGAAATTCTAAAACCAGCTATGAACGAAGACCAAGCTTCACTTCAACTTTGTAAAGAAGATAGCTTAAGAGAACATCCACCTCTCTCACCTGATCCTACACTTGGACCTAAGCAACCTTCGCTAGAACTCAAACCGCTACCCAAAAATCTTAGATACGAATATCTAGACGATGATATGAATCGTCCAGTCATAGTGAACGCTGACCTAAATCCCCTAGAGACAGAAAAATTACTAGACGTCTTAAGAAAATATCCTTCAGCCCTAGGGTATAGCATTTCTGACCTGAAAGGAATAAGTCCCTCAGTGTGTATGCATCGAATCTTACTAGAAGAAGATGCAAAAACCTCGAGAGAACACCAAAGGAGAATAAACCCTATCTTAAGCGAAGTAGTTAGAAAGGAAGTGTTGAAACTCCTCGACGCTGGTATCATATATCAAATATCTGATAGCAAATGGGTCAGCCCTGTCCATGTTGTGCCTAAGAAAGGAGGACTTACAGTGGTTAAAAATGAGAAAGGAGAAACCGTATCTAAACGCGTCGAATCGGGATGGCGAATGTGCATTGATTATAGGAAGTTAAACAAAGCCACTCGAAAAGATCATTTTCCCTTACCCTTTATCGATCAAATGCTCGAGCGTCTAGCTAAACACTCATATTTCTGTTATTTAGACGGGTATTCTGGATTTTTCCAAATTCCAATTCATCCCGATGACCAAGAAAAGACTACTTTCACTTGTCCCGTTGGTACCTTTGCCTATAGGCGAATGCCTTTTGGATTGTGTAACGCCCCTGCGACCTTCCAACGATGTATGATGGCTATATTCGCTGATTTTATAAACAACATCATGGAAGTCTTTATGGACGATTTTTCTGTGTATGGGGAGAGTTTTGAAGAGTGTCTTGCTAATCTAGAAATGGTGTTACAAAGATGCGTGAAAGTTAACCTCGTGCTCAATTGGGAAAAATGTCATTTCATGGTTCAAGAAGGATTAGTACTAGGACACATAGTGTCTAATAGAGGAATAGAGGTCGATAAAGCAAAGATAGAAGTGATTGAAAACCTTCAACCTCCCAAAACCATTAGAGAAATACGAAGCTTTTTAGGACATGCCGGTTTTTATCGACGATTCATAAAAGATTTCTCTAAAATAACCAAGCCTTTAACCGGTCTTTTAATGAAAGACGCTGAATTCATATTTGATGACAAATGCATGGAAGCATTCCAACTCCTCAAGAAGGCCTTGATTTCTGCACCTATAATGCAACCCCCTGATTGGAGTGAACCATTTGAAATTATGTGTGATGCCAGCGATTATGCTGTAGGAGCCGTTCTAGGACAAAGAAAGGATAAAAAGCTACATGCTATCTACTATGCAAGTAGAACTTTAGACGCGGCACAACTAAATTACGCCACCACAGAAAAGGAACTCTTGGCTGTCGTATTTGCAATTGACAAATTCCGCTCCTATTTGGTGGGAGCTAAAATCATTGTGTACACCGATCACGCAGCAATTCGATACCTCCTTAGTAAAAAGGATGCGAAACCAAGACTTTTAAGATGGATACTGCTACTACAAGAGTTCGACCTAGAAATCAAAGATAAGAAAGGAATAGAAAACACAGTAGCAGATCACCTATCTAGGCTTGATGATGTCAAAGAAGATCGGATTCCTATTAACGATGATTTTCCATGTGATAAGCTAATCGCCCAACTTGATCTTTCTCTTGATAAAGAAGAAGTCAGCAGTGAATATATCGAAACCGCATTAACACAAACCACGGTCCCGTGGTATGCTGATTTCGCCAATTACCTAGCTGCCGGGATATTACCAACCGAACTTACCTATCAACGGAAAAAGAAATTCTTCCATGACATTAAACAATACTTTTGGGATGAGCCCCTCTTATTTAAAAGAGGCGCGGATGGTATCTTTCGACGATGCATCCCTGAAGAAGAAATAGAGAGTGTTCTTACTCACTGCCACACCTCGCCTTATGGCGGACATGCTAGCACATCCAAGACTGCCTATAAAATCCTCCAAGCAGGACTCTACTGGCCCAACCTTTTCAAAGATGTTCACTCTTTTATTGAAAAATGTGACCAATGCCAGCGAACTGGAAATATTTCCAAAAGGAATGAAATGCCCCTTAATAACATTTTAGAGGTCGAAATCTTCGACGTTTGGGGAATAGATTTTATGGGACCTTTTCCTTCCTCTATGGGAAACAAATTCATACTCGTAGCAGTAGATTATGTGTCAAAATGGATAGAAGCCATAGCTTCGCCGACAAATGATACACGAGTAGTCGTTAAGTTGTTCAAAAAAATCATTTTCCCTAGATTTGGAGTCCCCAGGTTAGTCATAAGCGATGGTGGATCCCATTTCATATCAAGACAATTAGAAAATCTGTTGAAGAAATGCGGAGTGAGGCACCGAGTCGCAACACCTTACCATCCACAAACAAGCGGCCAAGTAGAAGTCTCTAATAGAGAGATCAAATCAATCCTTGAAAAGACTGTCTCCACTAATAGAAAGGATTGGGCTGCAAAGCTTGACGACGCTTTATGGGCTTATAGAACAGCCTACAAAACGCCCATAGGAACAACCCCTTTTAGACTTGTCTATGGAAAGTCATGCCACTTACCGGTAGAATTAGAACACAAAGCCTATTGGGCAGTTAAAGCCCTTAACATGGATTACCAATCTGCCGGAAGAAAAAGGATCCTAGAGTTACATGAATTAGAAGAATTAAGATTAGATGCTTATGAAAATGCCAAAATATATAAAGAACGAACTAAAAACTGGCACGACAAGCGCATATTAAAGAGAGAATTCAGAGAGGGGGAGCTAGTACTCCTTTTTAATTCTAGGTTGAGATTGTTTCCCGGAAAACTCCGATCGCGATGGTCGGGACCTTTCGAAGTCTCAAGAGTTTTTCAAAGTGGCGCGGTAGAAATAAAGACTAAATCCGATCAAACATTTATAGTTAATGGGCAGCGTCTGAAGCATTACTATGTCCCGAGCGATGGAGACTATTATTCTAGCCTCAAGCTAGATGACCTTCCTCCAATTACTTAGGTTTTCAACCCTTGTCTTGTCGAGCTACCGACATTAAATGAAGCGCTGCATGGGAGGCAACCCATGTTTTATTTCTTTCTTTTTATATTTCGCTTTTAGTTCTTAATTTATTCGCTTTTATTTTTATTTTTATGATGTTGCTTTTATTTATTTTGTCATTTTACTTTTTCCTTTTTATAAAAAAAAAAAAAAAAAAAAAAAAAAAAAAAAATAATAGCTATAATTTCTTTTGATCAGCACTAACTTTTGTGACTACTTTCTGAAATAACAGAGTTTTAACTTAGAATTTTAAAAGTAAAAGACGAAATGGCCGACAGAATGCCAGTTTCATTCAGAAGTAACGCACAGAAGACCCGTTATGAAACCCTATCTGAGCGTGAGATGGCATCACACTATTTTCCTGATCAACACGCCATGAGAGTTTTAGGAATAGCGGAGAGCGTGAGGTATCTGACTAGCACTTTAGGATGGGATCGATTCGCCTATGCATCTCCTCGCAATTATCGTAACCTAACTTTAGAATTCTTGAGTTCCTTTAAGTATAACCCTACCTGGGGAACCTCCATTCACAAGGGACATGTCACCTTTAGGTTGTTCGGAAACACCTACCGGTTTACAACACGAGCCATAGCTGAGTTTTTAGGAGTTCCCCACGGAACCGATGCCTTCACTGAAGTTCAAGACGATCCCTATATGGATAGTGCACTAGAGTACTACTGGGGAAGTATATCCGGCAACCCTAACGCAGCCCCTGATGCTAGGTTTAGCACTGAGATACATAATCCTGCGATTAGGTACTTTCAGATGATCATTGCCCATACATTCTTCGGGAAACCACCGAGCAACACAACCATTACAAAAGAAGAACTATTTCTTATGTTTTGTGTTTCCCAAAATAGACCAGTCAACGCGGCGGCCTTCCTCCTGTCTAACATTACTAAAATCATTGAGGACCCCACACGCCGCATTTGTATTGGTGGCTTTGTAACCATCTTAGCCGAGGCTTTAGATCTACATACCCCTCTATCTCAGATTGTCCTCTCTAGTGTAGCTCAGCCGATGGACATTACTTTTTGCTTTAACCACCATGTGATAGGAAACTTAGGACCTGAAGAATTCCAACTGCTTGTTCACTTCGTACCCATTCATCACTTCACATTGCCTAATAGTGAGAAAACAAGTGTTCACAACCAAGACAATTGGCTGTATGATCTGGAAGGAGATGACGAGACCGACCCTGCAACACCCCCTCTTTACCATTACACTCCCGGACCTCCACCTCCCACCTCTCCTGCTGCTTCCACTACTGCTCCACCACCTCAGAAGGACTACGATGCTGCCATTGCCAGCCTCCAGGCCGATCTTGCGACACTCCGCTCTGATTTGACAAGCCTTAAGGACCTCATGGCAGTTCAGCTTGATCGTTGCTTTGATATGATCCACCGCATCATTCGTGACCTTGCTCCACCACCTCCTAGTGGCTGATTAAAAGATTTTCTTTTGGAATATTCTTCCTCTGCTTCAAGATTTTTCCTTCATAATAACTCTTTTAGTGGAAGAAGAACACAAAAAAATATTTCCTGCTTTCTAGTTAGATTCATGCATGAAAGTACCTTGTCATTTTATTTTCTTCGCTTTTAAATTTCAAGACAAACATTTACATTATGCACGAATAATTATTTTCAGTATGTTTATTTTCGCTATTTAGTCTATCATAATTTTTAGTGTGTATGCATGAATTTATTCTCAACAATTGTTACTATTTTCTAACTATCTATATTATTCTTTTTTATTTAATTTTGGTTGCATGATATTGGAACAACACGGTACACATGATATAGTCAATTTTCCCATATGCACATGCTTCTCACTTTATGCCTACCACCTACACCTTAGCCTGGCGCCACACATGTTCTCTTTTTCTTCTTTACATGACAATTCAATTGTTCATTGACTATCAAGCTATTAGCCATCAGACTGGCGCCATGCTTTTGCCATTACCTTTTTCCACTACACAACAAAAATCACTATTTGCTTGTGACTAGTAGCTATGAATTAAATTGAGTCTTTCCCTCATCACCTCACTACACGAACTACAAACTACACAGACTCCATTCTACTTCTTTTCATTTCACAAAATTTTTATGGCACAACAAGCAGATTATGAAGTGATATTTAGGCAAGGCAAACCTGGAGAAAAACAAGCCACCCTTTATAATGAGTTAAGTACTAGAACTATTGTACCAACTAGGTACTGTGATGATGCATGTTTAAATTTATTAGGATTATATGATAGTGTAAATTTTATGCTTGATGCTTTGGATTTAAATTATTTTCTATCGCAAGCGAATCCTGTTTATGTTCCGTTAACTTTAGAATTCCTTAGTTCACTAACAGTTTCCACCACTCCTGATTCGAAAAGTACAAAAGGAAGTCTGTGTTTTCGTATGTTTAATAACGAATATGTTTTTGGTTTTGACGAAATGGCAGATATTCTACATTTTCCTCACATGAATGTGGTCTGTGAAATCCAGAATGATGAGCAATGGCCACGTACTTTTGCTTTATTTTGGAAAGCTTTAACTGGTAAACATACTGATAGTTGTGAGGGAAACCATGCCTCTTCAATCCATAACCCGGCCATGCGATATTTTCGCCAGTTACTAGCCGGCACTATTTTTGGCCGCGCAAATTCTAACAAAGTGAACTCCAAGGAATTGTTTTATTTATTTGCTTTTATGAAACACATTAAAATTAATACTGTCCCGTTCATGTTTAACCATATGCGTTCAATTGTTGCTAAACGAGGAAACATCACTTTTGGTGGATTAATCACTACAATTGCTAAAGCCATAGGATTAGGAAACCACTTAGAAAACCTTACTCCACTACCTATGCGCTATATTGATCTAGATATGGTTAAGTATATGAAATTAGTTAAGGAATTAGAGGATGGCAAGTTCTATTTAATGATTAATAATAATGTTTTCCATTCTTTTGTTTTTCCTGACCTCAACCGCACAGATGTACGTAACCATAGTAATTTTTATTACCCTCCTGATGATGAACATGTAACCACTGGTGAGGGCACCACTCCTATTCCACCTGCACCCACACCACAATTTTCTAACACTTTTGCAGGTAGCTCTTCCTCCTATCGAGAACAAGAAGAACGTGATAGCCTCTTCTATGCCATTCATCAACAACAAGAGGTCATGCTAGCGGAAATGCAATTCCTGCGAGCCCAACAAACTCAACTACTCCAGCATCAAACCGCAATGCACGATCACCACAACCAATCTGCGGAGTATCATCGCCAACAGCTCGACCAGGTTATGCATGAACTTGGCAGATTGAGTCTCCGGTTTGACAACTTTCAGCGATTCCACCAACCTCCGCCATAGTTCACCACCACTGCAGGTTTCCCGCTCCAATCCTTAACATGAGTCACAACAGTGAGGACACTGTTGGATTTAAGTTGAGGGGAGGACTTTATTACTTTATTGCTTTTATTTACTTTTCAGTATTAATTTCACTTTCTAGTTTAGTTTTCCTTTCTGCAAATAAATTTTTTTCGGTGTATTCTAAATTTTTTCCAAAATCTTGAGTCATAACAAAATTTTTGAGAAACAAATAATTTTTGAGATTCCAAAGTCGCAAACGTAATTAAGACTGAACTTTCAAATTAAGTATATTTCTCGTACCAGCTATATCATTTTAACACCTTAAATTTCTTAATTATGTAGATCAATTTGGGTATTTGCTAGAAACTGAACTTAAATTTCTTGACACTTTACTAGTCCTTGAGTAAGCCCATAGGTAGTCGGCACCATCTACGATCACTATCTAAGTAGTTGAGTCGACGAATATAAGTGAATGACTTTGAATGAGAAATGAAAATCAAGGATGTATAAATCTGAAAAGGGACTACGCACTTTAAGTCAGATGACCCTCACCCGGTCATTTAACCCAAATGCGAAATACCTCAAAGATATAAAATATCCTATGACGTAAGTGAAAGAAAAAATAAATAATATGAAAAAGAATCGGGTCATAATCACTAACAGGTTCACTACCATGTGTGTGTGAATAGATAACGGGCTTAATGTGACTACCGCGGGCTAAAAAAAGGGTAACTAAAGAAGAAATGAAAGTTAAGTTCAGGTATAGTAAAATAATTCGGAACGGTCTATGTAAGGAAGAAAATCATGTTCATTTGTGATTTGTGTTTTCATGATATTTTTGGTACGATAAATAAATTAGTTTCTCTGATTTGGTCAAGATTAAAAATGTGACTCTTGGAAAATCTTTTTGTTTTGTTTCTCTATCACAAAATTATAATCTTTTTGCTTGAGGACAAGCAATGGTTCAAGTTGAGGGGAGTTTGATAACACCGAAAAATGCACTATTTATTTAATATTATTTGTCGTAATATTTTAATATTTTCTCTAAATTATTGTGTTATCTATGAAATAATTAATACTTTTTATAAAAATACAGATGCACCCGAAATTTAGCAAAATATGAGTTTTATGGGACTAGAAGCAAAAAGCACCAGACCAATTACCAAAGCATGGCGCCAGGCATGGGCCAATTTGCTTTAGGCATGGCGCCAGGGAAAGGAGAAGGCGCCAGCCATGCCTATCCCTTGCAATTGGGCACGTGACTAAGGAAAAAGGCATGGCGCCAGGCAAGGGAATGATGGCGCCAGCCGTGCCTATTAATTTGGAAACGTGGAGAAAAATAAGGAATAGGGAAAAACGACAACGACGTGCAAAACAGATAATTCCTAAACTTGAGGCACACGTATAAGTCCAAAAAAAAGAGGATTGAAACGTGGGGAGAGAAAGAGGAGAAGTCAGTTACTTTTCTTAGCACTATAAATACATATGATCTGAGTCTTTTTGGCTCCTCTCTACACACTACGCATTATTTTTAAGCTTTTATTATTCTGGTATTTTGCTTTCATTCCAGTTGTCATCTGTAAGTTACTCTATTCAATATATTAAATTCAATTCAGTACTTTAAATTCTTATGAGCTTATTTATTTTTGCCATTGATACAGTGCATCTCAATTGTTAATTTTAATTTTCAACTTAGCACGATATACTGTCACGCACAGTATATGGTCTTTAGTTTCTTTGTTTTTGCTTTTGTTTTATGTTTTATTTGATTACCGTAATTGCTATGCACTGGTACTAATTTGATTTCGGTTTCAATTATTTCATTGTTCTCTGTTATGTTCTTAATTAAATCAATTACTATTTATTTAATCGTGATGTTTTTATTTACAATTATGTCGAACTAATTTAATATAACTGGAATGTGAATAAGAAGCTGATCTGGGTTTAGTAATTAAGTTGCAAACTTTATTTTCAAACAAACTAGTTTTCTGTTTCAGTTTTTAATTAAACGATAGACTATAATTTTGCACGAGAGTGAAAATTAATTAAAGTGTAAGTCAACAGCGCGAGAGTGTGAGATTTATACTAGATAGTAAAAACTGGACATTAATTTTAAACACCGCGACAGCTCTTTAAAATTAATTAAACTGTATTAGTTTCCAAAAAATATTTTATAAACTAAATATGAGAGCGAAAGTGAAGTATTTATTTATATTTTATGATTTAGTTCAATAGCGCGAAAGTGTGAGACCCGAATCTTTAAACTAATATTGTTTTGTGAAAACTAGATCTTTTTAATCAAATTGAATTGATTTTCAAAAAGTATTTTTATAAGTAAATGTGAGAGCGAGAGTGAAGCACTTATTTTATAACTTTACAATATTAACCAACAGCGCGAAAGTGTGAGGAGCGTGTTTTTAAATCGATATCAGTTTGTTAAAAAGAAACATTATTTCCAAATGCAATTTAATTACCGAACCCATTGAAGCGACTTAAAGTAACATTCCAGTTAGTTAAATCTAATTATTTGAATTAAATCTTTTATTTTTCTTTTAACATCCCTTTCCAATTAATATTTAGCCTTAACCTTACATTATATTAAAAACGTAAGCGAAGTTTTGGAAAATAGTCCCTGAAGGAACGATAATCTTTTATAACTACACGATAAGTCTGTGCACTTGCAGAAATATCGCATCAATATATCATGTTATTTTTTCATGGTTTATGTTTGTGTAATTTTGTTAAAAAAGTAGTTAAAAAGTTGCAGTCAATGGCGACCTGCATATGCATGGCTACACTCCAAGTGTCGCCATGTGTGGTACCCTGTTGTAGAGGAATCTCTGTCAAAAAAGAGGAGTATTGTGGAAATCTTTTTCAAATGGGGGTATATTGAAAAATTTTGTTTTTTTGGGGACCTTTAAAAAAAATCACTACAAATTTTAGCAAATTTTATATTTTTTGAGTTTTAACAGAATGACATTACTATTGCAACTAAGGTTTTTATCAATTCACCGGTTATTGAAATACTAGCAACGAAATATAGAGAAGAAATTATACTTTGTTTACATATTTATCTAATTTTTTGGTAGTTAGACAAAATAACAAGCAATTGAAAACTCAAAATAAAAAGTAGAAGGATCGGAGTTTGAACTCCGACCATGATGTCAAACCTAACAATTTTAACATTTATATCAGTTGAGCTAAGAGTTATAGATATTGCCCGCTTTGGCGTTAACCCGTCACAGTTTGGTCCTTTTTAGAAAAGACGCTTAGAACAGAAGTCCCTCAGTCGAGGCTAAGGGGCTAACGGGTGTCGACCACGCGTCATTTCCCACAAACGGCGTCAGTGTTTTGATCCAACCTCAAGTCCTATCTCCGAGAAATTGTCCGCTTTGGAGTCAACCCATCACAGTTTTGTTCTTTGTAGAAAAAACGCATGAAGTCCCCCAGTCGAGGCTAAGGGGCTAACGAGTGTCGATCCATGAGTCGTTTCCCACAGACGGCGTCAATGTTCCGATCCGACTTTAAGTCCACATATCCGAGAGATTGTCCACTTTGTGGATTAACCTGTCACAGTTTTGTTTTTTTGTAGAAAAGGCGCATCAATGGTTTAAAATGGTGAGTGTTGTATACAAACTACTATTAACCTCGATTATCAAGCAATATGAGGCTATTTTGATGGATCCCGAACAAATATACATATTCATCTAATTAAATCACATTAAAATGTCAATTTTATAAATTAATTTCAATTTTTTATATTGCGTAATTTGATTGGATGGTTTGGTGTATAAAAAAAATATAAAACATGGTATAATTAAAAAAATAAAATAAAAACCTAATAAATATTTCTTTTATTATTCCTTATGGTAAAATACTCCTATCAAAAGTTCAGATCCATATTAAAATAGTATAATTGTAAAGATTTACTGTGCTACTATAAAAAAATGTTTTTAGTAAAGAAAGATGAACTGAAAGTGACTATTGTTACGCGTTTTTGCATAAATTGACAGAGAAAGCAAGGTACTATATTGGATTTTCTAGATAGCATTAGCAATGACCAAGTCTAAACACATTAAACATATAGTACTATTAGTATTACTACCATATGTCTTATTCTTACTTTTTTAATTATTTACATAAATGTCGTATTCTTTCTTTATTTTTTGAATCGTTCTTTTCTTTCTTTCTAAACACACAGTTTATAGTTTGTTTGGTGAATAGACGATGGAGGAGTGAATCTGACCAGTGAGAACGTGTACACGCGTTACTATCTAACACTTGACGCGTCATTTTTTATTGTTGAAAGAAACTTTGAAACCAAACAAAAAACGAAGTCATTCTCATCATTTTTGTTTCGGTGCCTGCCAACCGCACCCGAAATCGCGTCGCTGTCTCTCTCTCTCGCTTGCTCCCGTTAAATAACGAAACACCGCGTGTGTGAGTCATTTAAGGGACACATTTCAATGACGCTGTTTTGGATCGTGTATGTCACGCGCTTTTGAACTTTGTATCTTGACCATATGATCTGAAAGTGAATGGGACGGACGTGTAGAGCGGGTGATGATGGATGACACAATCATAATCTTGATGAAATTGTGCGCAATGCACATAAAGTCAAGAGAACTGCTTGAAAAAAATAAATAGAGAACCGCTTGAAATTATCTTCCGTTACCGTTACCTCCAAAAGACCAAAGGCAACCCGATTAAGGAGTAGATTTGTTTCCTTTAGTGATAGTTAATGCGCAATATAATAAGAGACATACTCCCTCCATTTTTTTTTTAAGTGTCCGTTTAGAATAGTAACACCGAATTAAGAAATTGGATTTTAGCATCTTATATTCCTATTATACCCTCATCAATAGATTTATTGTTATACAAAAAAATATTTTTAGATTATTGTTATCAATAGAATATAAAAATAAACAAACTTTTTTGTTTTTTTTAAAAAAAAACGCCTTTAGTTTTTCAAATATAAAAAAAAATATTTATTAAAAAAGATAACTATAATTAAAAAAGGGTACAATTGACAAATCGTACCCTTAAAACACAAAATGGCAAATTAAATAGAAACGCTATATCCGACAAAACTGGACACTTAAAAAAAAACGGAGGGAGTAATAAAATAATTGTATGATATTATGCCTCAATTCTGTGTTTGGTGAGATAATATAATATGACAAGTTAATATAAAACTCATTATAACTTGTCTCTTTAATTAGAAAGTTTATTCCAAATTTGAGTTATAAAAGAGATATGATAAGAAAATAATTTACACATTTATTCTATAAAGTATATTTTAAAATAAAAAAGAAAATTAATAAAATATAAATGATAAAATAATTTGATATTAAATTGAAAATAATTAATTTTAAAATATATACAAGATTTTCACACATCATTTACATAATCTTAAAAACTAAAATTATAATATTTTAAAATAAAATAGGAGTATTTAAAATTGAAAAATAGGGACATTAGTTAAATTTTATAACAAATTAAATATAATTCCCTTGCAATTGTAATTTTATTATTTACATATAACATATATTTATTTAACTTATCCAACATATATAAATGAGTTATTTATTTGATTATAATTCATGATAAAAAATTTAACTTGTTTATTTGCTCATGATTTTTATTTAAAATTAAATAAAATTATTTGATTAGTTATTTAAATTTTTATTTATAAAATTGAAAGTATTACAAAATAATTTAGAAAAAAAATTATTTACAATGTATGTAAAAGACATGATAGGAAAGTTATCATGTTTGTTTTTTTTTTTCTTTCTATAATATCACCTTTGTTATTATTTGTGCACCAAACACAAAATAAAATAATTGTTATCATGTTTATATTTTATCATATAATTATCCCGTTTTATATCATATTTTGTCACTATTATATCGTGCGCACCAAACAATCCCTTAGATTTATTAAATAATTGATATAATTTGTCTATAATACTTCATTCTGTCTTTATTGTAAGGAAAAATTACTTTTTAGATTCATAAAATGCTAGTTGTATCAGGTTCATATTATATATTAGATACATCAAACATTCTATAAATCAAAAAATTATATTATTTTTTTTTATAATAAATTAAATTTCTTCTTATAATAAGGACGGTATGAAGTATAACATAAATACAACAATTATTCAATAAATCTAAAAGTAGACTTTTATTTATTATAAAAGATGAAGTAGTACGTGCCCACATAAAATTTTACTTTTAGTATTATTTATTGCGTTCAATAATCTAGCTTGTAGCTTATTGGAGTAAGTTATAAGTTTGTTTAATAAAAATGACATGTGTTTCGTAAAAACTTATCTAATTAACTTATAACATTTTGTGAGATGTTATTTTAAATAGCGTATGAGTTTATAGCTTATAAACTTTTACACTTTATTTCATTTTTTTTATACAAATTTCATTTTTAGCCTTTTTTTGGGTACAAATTTCATTTTTAACCTTTAAATATAAATTTTATTATTTTTAATAAACGAAAAACTGCTCCTAAGAAAAAACCTGCCCACGTCTCATACATCAAATTGATGTGCCTCTTGTATAATTTTTTTGTTTTTTTTTGTTGATAATAAGTTTTTTTTTTTACAGATTGAATTTATTTATATATATCATATTTACTGATACAAAAGATAAAATTTTCATCAAAACAGTTATAAAAAAAATCTCAATTGAATTAATATGTCATGTATGTAAAGATAAAGAATATTTTGAAATAAATTCAAATATTTAAAAATAAACATAATAGTTAAAAATGTTTAATTATAATTATAATTTATAAAAAATTAAATATATGTCCTTTTACGTCATTTTATATTTATCAACCACTTTAAAGTTAATTTTACCAAAAGCTTTAATTTCAATGAGCTAGTTTTTCAGCTATATGATTTCAACTATCAGGCATCAGCTATAAGTTAGTTTTTCAGCTATCAGTATAAGCTAGCTTTTCAGCTATTGATATAAGCTAGTTTATAGTTTAATTTTATCAAACATACACTAACAGCAAAATTCAAAAATGTTTACTTAGAAAAATAGATTCCGAATAACTCTAATAGGTAAAAGAAAAAGAATTTGAGAGGGCGTTGGGTTAAACATGGGAGCTACAGCTATGTCCAAGAATGGACCCAGCAGGCCATCACCTTTAATGGGCCATAACTATTCTGAAAATATAATCTCAAACATCTAATTTTCTCACCCCCATAAAAATTTCAGAACCATAAATTTGTGTATATATAAAAAATAAAAAATAAAAAATAAAAAATAAAAAATAAAAAAGACAATTTTGTTTTTTCATTCAGATGTGTATTTCTACATAAAATTATGATTTGTTTTTCCTGCATGACAGTATATTTTCAAAACCATGAACGAGTCCATAAATTCGCAGATAAACAATCCCAAATCCCAAATAAACTACACACACATAAAGCCATATAACAATGTTTGGACCGTGTCTGCCATTAGCTTGAAGAATTCGGTAATGTTAGCTTGAAGAATGGTTGTCCATTTTCCCTAATGTAACTTGAAGAATTTGATAACCACAAATATTCTATTGTGTCTATCTCTCTCCTAAATGGAGGAGTAATAAATGGAGTGAATCCAAATTCGGGTGGAATGGGGTACCCAAATCCTGCTGGATATGAGTTTGAGATTCTATTTTTCATTCTCGTTGAGAATTGGAACGAGTATGGGAATATCTAAACTTTATGGCTTTAGGTTTGGGAAGACAAAATTTGTCCATGTCCCGCCCCATTGCCATGCATATGGATGAGCCTAATATTTCTGAAATAGTAACCTTCGGTTGGTCTAAATGTGTACATGCATGGGGATATGGAGTCTCACGTATTTTTTTTGTGAAGACTCACTTTAAAATATGAGTGAAGGTTTAAGGACAAAATTAAAGTTGTCATCAGTGATTTCCTTAGACATTAGAGTCCTTATAGGATCAAATGGATTGGACACTGTGAGTGAAGCTCTATTTAAGGCCTCAAATTTTTGAAAATTGTTCTCCTAACCATAATTTGCTTCATATATAAATAGTAAGAATGCTCTTCAAAAGTAAAGTTTCTCAAATTTTAGCCCTACAAAACAGAAAGTAGTCATGCACAAACAAAATGAGTTACAATACATGTAAATCTTAAACTCATAAAGGTCTCATCTACCTTTAACCCTATTTGTGATTAGTCAAACCTTTAGAGTAGAGGAAAACATGTAAGAGCAAAAAAAAAAACTTTGCCCAAGTCTTCTACCATGATGAGTTGAACCAATGAGCTCCTGATTAACCAAGACTGGATAGTTCACATGCTCGGATGCTCCACACATAGCATTATCCATTTCACCCACCCATTTAGGATGAAATCTTAATCTCCACATAATGGCGCGAAGATAGTTTCATAACCATAATACCCTTGGATTTACTATATGTATATCAATCTTAAGTGCAGAATTTCCCTTATTACCCTTGGATTGCAACCTGTTATATGTAAAATTTTACTAAAGATTTGAAATTAGCTAGATTTGAAAGTGTATATATACTAGTCGGAGTACCCGTGCTAACGCACGGGAAGCACCGAATTTTAGTGATTTTGTACATAATTTTTAATTGGTAAATGCTATATAAATTTTGTGATAAAATTAAATGGCAAAATGTTATTTCTTAGTTTCACCCCTTAATTTAGATAAAATATTTCTTAATTATCATTAAGACTTACCAAAAGCATATGATACAAATCACTAAATAAAATTAAATGGCAAAACATTATTTCTTAGTTTCACCCCTCAATTTAGATGGCATATTTGTTAGTTACTCTTAATATTTAAAAGAAGTATGGAGTACAAATAATTGTATTCAATCAAATGACAAAAAAAAAAAATTCCTTTATAATATTAACAAAGTCGATATATGAATAAATATAACCCCTACGGGACGCCTCCCATGTTTTTTCTAAGGTATGACAGACTTGTATTTTTTAGAGAAATATCATGACCAATTGTTCTTCTATGAACCTATTAACATTATGTCAGCTTGTAAGTTGTCACTAACCAAAAGTGATATATAGAAGATACCAAAAGCCTTCAAATTTTGATAACAAACTGATCTCAGTATATTGATAACAACGCACCGCAAGAGAATGTTTTTAAACATATAGTTTCATATTAATACGATTAGCTCCTTCGTTCCTCCATGAATACAAATATTAATAATTAATACGTGATAGAAAAACTATAGAGCAATGTAAAAAATACAATGAACCTATCAACAAAAAAGAAAAGTGAAAAACAAAAAACAACAATAAATCTAATTGAAGACTAATTCACCAAATCAATGCATTTGAAAAAAAGCTAAGTTATAAAGCAATGCTTTGAAGCATTGAATAAGAATAATTATATTGGAAAACAATGTTAGGCAGTGATTCTATTCAATATTTAAGGGTATTATATTTATTACAAAGTGTATCTATTCTAGTTACACTCAGTCTTTAGCTAATCTTCTTACTCCTTCCTTTTGATGGATTCACCTTTTGATGGATTCATGTCCTCAAGAAGTAGAAATACATGATAGTCACTATACCATGCCTTCAAAGACAAACCAGGTTTTATAATTATGGTCCTGCTTTCTTGCGCATACATACCTTACACATTAAGAACATTTCTATAAAAAGTCAAGGAAAAATTTTCAAATAGTTGAACTATAAGGAGGAAAATTTCAATAAGAAATTGATGAACAGGTATTTTTCTTTGGGAGCACAATGGCAGGCTTTGAAATCATAGTTCTAAGTGTTTCAGTGATTTATAGTTGCATAAATGTTATGTATGATCAAATGCTATTTTGTGAGATAGAATCTAATAAGCAAATGCTGCAATGCAAAACACTTTATCAAATGTATAGTACCATAAACCTCAATATTGTATTAATATATATATAGCAGCTTTGTTCTTTTTCTTTTCAAAATACCTTTATAATTAAGAACAATGACAGTATTTCTATTGCATATTGGTTTTCCAGCAGTCAAATAACCACTAACATTGTTGTCATTAAACAATAGTGCATCAAATAAATTATAGTCATTATAATTACTAAAATCACAATTCAAAAGATAAAGAAATAAAGGATCATAGCTAAATAGGTTTTGCACCAGTCAAATTGATAACAAAACACCATGAAATCCATCTAGTTGGACTAACATGCTATTTGGACCACTATGTTGCATGCTTCAGATTTTTGCAAAACACAGCTTCAAGATAAGACATGAATATGTCAAAGAAACTAACAGTAGATTTTCAAATAGTAATAATATATGTATATTACTACTCACCGATACATCTTACGTGTAGCCTAATATAACTAATGATAGAGATCTTTCAAAATCATAAAAAAGGATGCATAACATTGGTCAACACGCAAACTGCGATTACTTATTGACATGCCCTAGGATTTAAAATTGGTAATGTAAGAAGTAAGAAGAATCCTACTTAATACATACCATTGAATTTGCAAATATGATATCATATAAAAAACTACAAATATCAAATATAAGATAAAAGGACAAAAATAAGACCACAAAACCATTCCTTTTTCATATGAAAATGACATGTAAACCAGAACATGAGTTTCAATTCAGACATACCATTTGACTCTTTTGTGGACCATATTCAGCAGGATCGAATGCATCATAATGTGAATGATATCTTTGACCAACCTCATAGCGTAGGATATTAAGTGCCTGAAACATGGTAATTCCTTTAGACAATTTAATATCGCCCCAAAAATGAGAGCATGACAAATTCAACAAAATCATAAAGCATGTTAATTACTTATTACATAAAACTTCAGGGAACCTAATATATTCAATAGTTTAAGTTTACAACACAATGGCCATAGATGTGATTAGACCTGTTTTCCCGATTCTTCTATTTAAAAATACATGACTATAGCTTATTAAAGATGAGACAACAGCACCAAACAATACTTTTAGCCACGATAAAAGTTTAGATTTCACTTAAAGGGCAACATGGTGCTATAAAAACTCTGTCATAGAAAGTCCCAGAGAAGGGTCGGATCCATTGTAAATGATGGAATGCTACAAACAGAAAGTCAGAAACACAGCAAGATGATTAATGAGATTACATAAAGTGGGAGTCTAAGCTCTTGCAATGGCTACAACCAGAGTCTCGGCTCCTATAAGAAAAGTAATTATCTGCGAGAAAAACTACCCAAGTGGCTAAATGCCTCTCTCTATTCCCTCTCCCGATAATTAGTCTACTTCTTCTAACAAACTTGCCAACTTAACACTGGAAAAGATGAAAACTAATTCTCCCCTAGCCCTCCTGTTCTTACACGTATATATTTTCCAGACCATGAGCTTCCCATGACATGAGGTTCAATATCGAGTACTCCACTACTTCTCTCATGATATAAAAAACAAAAAAATTAATAAAACAAAAAGACATATCTTAGGTCTTGTGTTACCTAAAATTGCATATGCTTTGTGAAATGCTTGATGACCAAAATCCCTAAAAGCTATAATTTTTCTTTTTTCCATTACTTTTAGCTCCTGCATATTTCAAGCACCAAGAAATAAATGAATTGATGCTTAATGTTAAAATAGATACGATTTACAGAAGCTTGTTTCCAGTATAAAATACAAAACTATATAATTACTAAAACACAAAAAGCAATAAAATAAAACCAAATGACCAAAAGTTTGAGACCTTTATGAGTTCAAGAACTTCCTTTCCTAAAAGGGATCAAATTCCTTGAAACACAGAGGAACCCATCTGTCACCTAGTTGAAATAAAACCCTGTAATTGAAATAAATATGAGATAGGGTTCAAATAATCTCTTATGTTGGAAGCATAAATTGAACAAATAATGGAAGAAGCAAATCCCTTCTACCTCTGTAACTTCTAACTCTAGTTTAATCCATAAAAAAAAAAAACAGATGGTGTGTATGATCTTAAAATTGTCTCAAACATTTGAGGTGCATCATCAATTAGAGCACAAACAACTAAAAAAAAGAAAAAAAGTGAATAAAAATAAACAAAAGAACAATAAATCCAGAAAGGACCCAACTATTAATCTCTTATTTTTAAAAACTATTAATCTCTTACCTTTGTTTATCTGCCTTTTCCAGCAGTAAGGACCCAACTTTGAAAATCAACAAAATCTCTGCATCTAAAAAAAGCAACAAAATCATCAAAAAAGAAATCAAAATTGAAAACATGAAACAAATGGAAGAAATACATGGTGTGATTAAGTGGAACCCCAAATATCACTTATATACTACTCAGATTAAAAGATTGGCCCTAAAACTGAAGGGGGAAATTCAAATTCAAATTTCAAACCTAGATACCATAACTCTTGTATCTTGTATTCCAACCTGTGTATGTAATCACGATTTGGGGAAAAAATTGGGAGAAGGAGCTTTGCGAGAGCGACAGGGTTCATCGATTTGGTTAATGGGTTCAGAGGAGGATTTTGGCTTCTTCTTCATGGTTCAGATAGTTGCATGATTTGGGAGGAGAAATTCTGTGTTCTTTGCGTAGAGGAGAGTTTTGTTGCTGAAATTGTAAATACGCGTGGTTTACAGTTTACACCTAAGCCATTTATTTATTTGACAAACCTAAGCCATTTTTTTGTTTGTAAGCTTATGGGCTTTTGTATTGGGCCAGATCCGAATTTTGGTTGTTTGTTAGCCTAAATAACATTGAAAGGACAACAAAATAAGAGAGAAATTTAAACATTTGAATTTTACTTCCAACTTAAGAAACCTAATCTCACAATAAGTTAAAGAATGGTAAAAAATTCAAATTTTGTATTGGCAAAGGAAAAAGTCACTCTTTTTATTTTCTTCAAAAGTTGCAATATTCATCCAAGTCATGAATCCAACATGGCAATCTAAGCTAAAATTGGTATGAAAATATTATTAAAAAATGATGATTTGACATTGTTGTAGTTAGGTGAAGACAACTAAGCAAACTTTCCCTAGAAGTGGTTTGGGTTTGTATATTATTAAGATAGCTCAAATAATGAGTTAGAAATACATCAATGGGGATTTAAAAAGCAAATGACAAGTGCACCAATCAAGTAGTTTTCACACCAAAATTCAAATTCAAATAACAAGTAAAAATTGAAGTGAATGGTCGAAGGACAACTATCTTACACGTGGACGCCACAAAGGTGAAACTCAACATGCTGGACGCTCACAAAGGTTAAACTCTATTGTTTTACATACTCTTCTATGAGTGACACTAATCACAATTTTGATAATGATGTTTTTGTAGTTGATTCAAAGTTAGTAGCCAATTCTTTTCACAATCCAATTATAGATTTGTTTAACATGCATAAATGAGGCACAAAAGCACAGATGAATTTTGATGTTAGTTCATTATTCTTTATTCATTATTATTCAAGCTAACACATGACATTCCAGTCCCCTGTTTGATTAAATTTAGACCTCAAACATGTCTGACTCCTTAACTCGATCTCAATAAAGCATTCATTTAACACTAATTTTCTCCATTTTAGCATCAACTTAAGTAACCATGCATTTCAAGAAACACTTCACCTAGTATAATGGATGCACTCAAAAGTCACAAAATCATCTTTTCACACATAAAGTCTTACTTTTTTATTTTTATTTAAACAGACTTGGTCTAATTATTTTGCCTACCAAGTAAAGAAGTAATATTAAAAATCAAATCCATTTGGACTAACCATAATTGGTTCTTTCACTGAATTCCTTTGCAAGATAATTTTGATGTGTTGACTAGATATCAGTGAAGCGGGTGAAAAAAATGCGCGAGCGGGAAGTGCTCGCTAAACAGTAAAGTCGCCACCGAACTTTATTTATTCCCAGAGGAAAAGGAAAATATCGATAAAACCTTAAAAGCAATGGAAAGAGGGTCATCGCAACCATTTCCAGGTTCGGGAGTCGATTATATGAGGGGAAGGTATTAGCACCCCTCGCATCCGTTGTACTCAACGGGAACCTTCTCGTTAATTTTAGGGTTAAAAAAAAAGTGTTTAATTTGCTTGCATGATTTTAATTAATTATTATGTACAAAGGGGAAAAAAGTTAGTTTTTTATTAGTGTGCTTGACAGGATGTATGAATCCCGCTCCTACGTATTCCCGGGTGCAATGGGAAATTCAAAGCTACACGCAGTTCTGGGTAAAAAATAATTGTTGGTTGATTGATTTTATTTGTGAAAAATGTTTCAGTTGCACTAGGCGAAAAAAAGTTTATTTGATTGAAAAATAAACGCACAGAGGCGCAAAAAAAATAGTAAGGTTTGATGTGTTGAAGTTGATTTTAATATTTAATATCTAGAATGACAACTACCCAAGTTACGAGCCATACGTCAAGAACCCGAGTAATCAGGAGAAGGAGTGATATACACCAAACCATCTCTTTTTCATCCATTTATTTACCAAAAGTTAATTGATGTGCATTAAAAAGAAATAAAAATTTATTTTTATGTTTTCTTTATTTTTTTTTTATATTTGAAGTAAATAGAATTAAGAAAAGAAAAAAAAAAAAAAAAATAGTTTTTACAGGGGGGAAAACAGTAAATCAGAGGGGTGTAGATAGCAACAGGAGCCAAGTCCCAACCCAAAAAGGGCCCAAATATACTTTTATGATCTTGTGGGGGCGCTCCCAGGAAGGAGCACCATAAGAAGGTGATCAGGGCCACTTGATTGGGATCAGACATCCATGATCTGATAACACCTATTTCCAACGTGATGTTGACATGTGGCAGGCATAATAATGATACAAAAAATAAAAGATAAAAACAAAGAAATAAGAACAGAGAGGTTACAGAGTTTTTTTCAAGCGTGTACCCATTTGAGAATCTCTCTCTCTTCGTCTCTCTCCACTACCGCCGGTGACGATTCCGGCGCTTGTCGCCACCGTCGGCATTCTCTCCCTCTCACGCTTTCATCTCCGTCTTTCTCGATCTGTCGGCCTTATCTCTCTCTCTCGGCCTTTCTCCACCGACGGCGGCTCCGGACAACAGCGGCGATGATTTGGAGATGGCGGTTGTGTTCTGTTTGTAGTTGCAGAGAGGTCTATTTTCTTTTTTTTTTTTTTTTTTTGTTTTTTTGTGTTTTCTCTTGCTGGTGGTGGTTGTTTGTGTTTGTGTTTGTTTGAGTGATTTAAGGTTGAGGCAGTGATGAGGATTTAAGGTTGATGATGGTTGAATGAAATTGGTGAAGTGTTGAAAGTTGTTGCTGCTACTTCTTTTCTTTTGTTTGTTATTTTTGGTTATAGAGGATTGAATTGGTGGATGGAATGGAAGATGGTTGTGGGTTTATTGAGATGATGAAGATGGAGGTTGATCTTTTTTCCTCTCCTTTGTGTGTGTTCTTCTTCTTGCGGTTTCTGTTTCTTTGCTTGTTTTTTTTGTGCTTTGATTTTGGATTGTTGTTAATGGTGTTTGAAAGTGGTGATTGTGAAGATGGTTGAGTTTGTGAAGGATGAAAGGTGTGTAGTAATGGAGGTTTTATCTTCATGGAGATGGTGGTGATGGAAGACTTTGAAGGTTTGGGATTGTGTTGAACATGGAGGTTGGGCGCAGTTTTATTTTTGGTTCTCTCTGTATTCTCTGCCTCTATGGCTTGTGTGCAGCCCCCTTTCCTTGTAAAACTCTTGGGTTTATATAACTCAGAAATTAGGTTTTGTGATTAATTTGTGATTGATCTGATTTTGGAATGATTTGATTCTGATGGTAATTTGGTTTATGAGCAGATGAAAACTTTCCATTTTGGCTTTGATTCTTCTTCCCTGTTTTTTTTATTGTTTTGATTTTTATGATTTTTATTTTCTTTTGACAAAAAAGTGCATAAAATAAATATTTAAAAATCCTAAAATTTAAAAACGAAAATTGAAATAAAAATTATAACTTTGGTGATTTTTGAATGTGATACTAATAGAAAATAAAGTGAAAAAGTAAATAAAAGACAAAAAGCAAAATGTGGGACTCGAACATGTAACCTCGTCCTCATGAGCACTTGTACACTCTCAATATAGCCATACGAGCTAACAAACATATTTGCAAGGAGATTACACCACAAATAAGATAGCATTAAAATTAAAGTCAAAATTTGGGGTACGACAGCTGCCCCTATTTAATTATTTTTCACTTGAGGACATGATTGACGGCTGTTTTCATGTACTCGTGGTGGAAGATAATTAAATACGAAAGGACCCAAAATTTTGTCCGAGTAGATGAGACTCTAAACTGCCAGCTGGAATGAGACTCTAAACTGGCTGCCAAACGGGGATAAAACTCTAAATTGCCAATGAGATTGGTACTCTAAATCGTCAGCTGAAAAAGGATGGTTCTCTAATATACCAACCGACGGTGATGGGTCTCTAATATCGATAGCGAGGATGAGACTCAAAATTGCTACCAAACAAAGATGGGACTCTAAACATGCCAGCGCGAATGAGACTCTAAATTGCCAGTCGAACAAAAATGTAATTCTAAAATGCCAGCGCGAATGAGACTCTAAATTGCCAGCCCAAACAAAAATGAAACTCTAAACTTCCAAATAAGGTAGAACTCTAACTGCCAGCGCGAATGGAACTCGAAATTGCAGGCCACACAAAGATGGAACTCTAAACTTCCAAATAAGGTAGAACTCTAACTGCCAGCGCGAATGGAACTCTAATTTGCTGGTCACACAAAGATGGAACTCTAAACTTCCAAATAAGGTATAACTCTAACTGCCAGCGCGAATGAGACTCTAAATTGCCGATAACACAAAGATGGAACTCTAAACTTCCAAATAAGGTAGAGCTCTACCTGCCAGCGCGAATGAGACTCTAAATTGCAGGCCACACAAAGATGGAACTCTAAACTTCCAAATACGGTAGGACTCTAAAAAATCCAAATAGGGTAGGACTCCGAACTCTGCCGCATATGGTAGGACTCTGAAAATTCCAAACAGGGTAGGACTCTAAAAATTCCAGATAGGGTAAGACTCTAAAAATTGCTAAATCGTGTAGGCCTCTGATCGTTAGGGTAGGACTCTGAAAATTCCAGATAGGGTAAGACTCTAAAAACTGCTAAATTGTGTAGGCATCTGAACATCAAATAGGGTAGGACTCTGAAACTTCCAACTAGGGTAGGATTCCGAACTATCAGTGATTATGGAACTCTAAATTGCCAGGGAAGACTGGACTTTGCAATTGTCAGCGAAGACTGCACTTTAAATTGCTAGCGAAGACTAGACTTTAAATGTCAATGAATATTGGACTTTGAAATTGTCAGCAAAGACTGAACTTTAAAATTGTTAGCGAAGACTGAACTTTAAATTGCCAACAAAGATTGAACTTTCAATTGTCAACGAAGACTGAATTTTAAATTGCTAGTGGCGACTAGACTTTAAATGTCCATTGAAGATAGGACTCTGATAGGACTCGGTAGGTGGGACTCTAAAAAGCGCCGACAAAGGTAGTAATTAGGTAAGACTCTTGAATTTCAGAAAAATGGGACTTCTGAATTGCCGTAGGCACTTGAGCCAGGCAAGGATATGTTGTCATCGGTGTATGAACCGGACTAGAATTGAAAGATTGCCACATAAGATCGGGCTCTTCAGGTTCGAATTGAATGCTTGTTTACTGGGGAAGTAACGAGTCTCCCTGGGGCAAGAGTCCCTCTAAATAGTGGTAATGGACCTCGACAAAGGACTAATTGGACTACCTTTAAAGGTAACAAAATGCTTGTTTATGCTATGTTATGCATGTGTTTGTATGCATGATACTTTTTAGGATGATGCACTTGCATGATATGAATGCGTGTTGCATGGCTGATGCTTGAAATGTCGGCAAAGACCGGGTTTATGGATGTCAATGTTTATTGGAATTGGATTTATTGGGCCATGAATAACATTAATGAATGTTATGTGAAATGTATGGTATATGCATGAAATGACGTGCTGGCAAGGGTTGGCTTAGTTGAGGTAATGAGAGACAAGGAATTGTGGATTTCGATATCATGGTATATTGAATTGAATGGTATTGAACACTAGATGTAGGGGATGTCGGCAGGTATTAAGTTTTATGCGTGCCAATGAAGATTGGGCTTTTAGGGTGCCAATGGAGATTAGGCTTTGAGTGTGGCAATGATGATTGGACTTTGGATGTTACTGGATGCGGTTTGGCACACAACTTGACGCTGGGGAATCCAAACATGATTGATGTAAAATACATGAATGATGATGAATGTATGAAAAGTTTCCCCGTGTGGGTAATGAAGTGTTTTGTAATGAGGCTTCTTGGCTAGCGGTTATGGGATATCCGGGTAGCGCGCTTTCCCGACACCCATGTTGAACTCAAAGGTCGTTGATGCATGGCAAAGTTTACTTGAGCAACTTGAAAGGATGGAATGGACTTGCCCCTTGTGTAGCCCATTTTGCCATTTTCTCTTTTTTTTTTTGAAAATCCCTAACTTTTGCCTGGACCGCTCTTTCGAGTTTTCAGTCCACCGGGAGTGTATTTCCTTTTTTGGTGTCCCTAATTTTTGCCTGGACCGCCTTTTCATGTTTTCGATCCACGGGACGCTCTCTATTGCCTAAGACGCCCTTTCGGGTTTTCGACTTAGCGAGCTTTTGACTTTGATTTTTTTTGTATCTCTTTTTCTATTGGGCATTTATTTTTGGTTGCATCAAGCCGTGAGCGAAGGCTCCTCTCCGTCAATGGGATTATAGATACAGGCTGCCCCAACATTTGAATCTTTGAACGGTATGCCCCATATTAAATTCTTGACACTGAATTCCCCCTATCACTTGCTGTTAAAAAATGTGCTCCTGATTGATTGACACTTTGAAGGCTTGACCCATTCTCAAAACATCTTGACCCCCGTAAGCAACATCTCCATATGATCTGCCCCTTGTTTATAAGGATTTGCTCTTGATTGGTAGGACCCTTAGGTGATTTGCCCCTTGTTAGGAGTATCGTGTAATGATTCACCTTTTAATCAGACCCTTGTTGAAGTTCCCTCGATGCCAAGTATTGATTTGCGAGTGAAATTGTTTCTCTTGAAAAGTAATTTCGACGCAATGCACATGCAAGTTTTGAATTTGAAAATTGTTTAGCTATATACAATGGGTGATATTTGGCCAGAAAATCGGCCCAATTGAGAGTGATAGAAATTATAGAAAAAATGTTATTGATGTTTCACAAACATGAGGAGTCAGTTTAACAGTTTTGCTGAATATGCTTTTATAGTCAACCTAGCTTCAATTAGGTCTTTTGAGGGTTGTAATGTGGTCTGGTTCACGATTTTTTTTTGAAAAAAGGGATTATAAGGCTCGAAATTTTAATTTTAACCCACCCATTCTCCCTTGATGACCTCTAATCCTAAGTTCAATTAACTCAATAGATGACTTTGGTCGACAAGAGAACTTTGCTAGTTATGATACCGAAGGTAGGTACCATGGTCAAGCACTGATGAAATTCTTGAAGTGACAGTCACTTCTTTTAGTTGACAAACTTGCTTTCATTTTTTTACTCCCTATTTTTGCATGGACCAATTTTTGAATGTGAGGCCCATCGGGATGCCCCATTTTTGCCTAAGTTTTTACTTAGCGGGCTCTCTCTCCCCTTTTTTTTTGAACAGCTCTCATGAGATTTTTCTTTTATCTTAGTAAGTTATGACTATCACATCAACGATTATGTGTTCTACCCTCTCATTATTCCCTCCATGTTGGATGGTGTACACGAGGGTGATAATGTGCTTAACCTCTTAATGCAGTGATTAATTGGGTTGATTCCCTTGCATCGGAACGCATCATTGAATTAATTGTAAAACTACCCTGCCCCTGGTTAAAATTAAGGGTTTTTAGCAAAATAGAAAGAACGCCGACTTCAGGCTCAAATGGGTTAACTACGGATTACCTCCTTATATCTCCAGTGTTTGGGAATTGAAACAATGCCTTACATCATCAACCGGGTTTTACATATAAAAGCATATATCAGCAAATTCAATTATTTGTTTACATCATCCTCCCCACCAAGTTTGTTAACATGTGAGAAGTGAAATGAAAAGAGAGAGATGACATAAGAAGAGAGTGGATATGAATGGATGGAATCCAAAAACATGCATGCTAATTTCATTAAAACACTTTGTCAAAGAGTACAATTTCAAAAACTAATCAACATCTTAGCATAAAGGAAATTAGAACTGGAAATGACAAAAGTTTAAAGACTCTAGGGATAGGCCTCCCTGTTGATCCACCACCTTTAGGAGATGCTTCTTGACGTTCTTGCCCTTGTCCAGGTGAGGGATGACCATTTACGAATGGGGGTTCTTCTTCGAAGGTCAACCATTTGTCGTTGATCCGATTTTTTTGGACCTCCTCTTCTTTTGAGGGTTCATGTCCTCTCTCGGGTCCATGATTTAAGTTTTCTTAGAGTGTCGGGCAACCGGCTAGCAAGATTATGGTTGAAGGGGGTGAAGGTGGAAGAGGTATGCTTTGAAACTGTAGGTGCATGTATGCAGGTGTATGAAAATGCATGAGAATGCAAAAAAAGATGTCTTTTCGTTTTCAAGGCATGCTTAAAAGATTTTAATGATATGCCATGATGCAATGTGACCAAAGAAGGTCAGGGTGTGACCTGGACAGATTTGTAGGATAATTGGAAATTGACAGAACCTAAATAGGGGGTTCCCTACGATGGGTCGGTTCTAAATCTTTACTACCAAATCCCCGCACATGTCGGTTATAGGGTTTTGGTTTGTTTAAGGGCAACAACCAAAGTCGCGGCCCTCGTTCAGAACTTCCCCACGAGGTTGGACTAGCCAATTCAAAGGGTCTCCCTTACATGGAGTCATTGGGTTGTAGAAAGGTCCCTAGAGTCACGGACCCAACCGGAAAATATTGCCGCCATTGCAAATACTCGCAAGACAACAACACCTTCAAGAGGATCTACTCTAGGTGGGGTTTTCATGCCGATCCTACAAGCCATACGTCAAGAGGACCAACATTACGCAACCGCCGTCTTATCTCAAGTTTTTCTCCAAGCTCGGGTGTAGAGCTTTACTCAAATAATATCCCACCCCACAGCTGATATATGTAGAAATAAATAGAATAAACAAAATAAATAAAACCAATAAAAAATAAAAAAAAGGAAATAAAACACAGTAAAAGCAAGCAAACAATCGGGAGGACCCATAACCCTAAAACTAACAAGGATAGGCTTGACTCTCTAATAGTCCCCAGTGAAGTCGCCAGCTGAAGCGGGTGAAAAAAATGCGCGAGCGGGAAGTGCTCGCTAAACAGTAAAGTCGCCACCGAACTTTATTTATTCCCAGAGGAAAAGGAAAATATCGATAAAACCTTAAAAGCAATGGAAAGAGGGTCATCGCAACCATTTCCAGGTTCGGGAGTCGATTATATGAGGGGAAGGTATTAGCACCCCTCGCATCCGTTGTACTCAACGGGAACCTTCTCGTTAATTTTAGGGTTAAAAAAAAAGTGTTTAATTTGCTTGCATGATTTTAATTAATTATTATGTACAAAGGGGAAAAAAGTTAGTTTTTTATTAGTGTGCTTGACAGGATGTATGAATCCCGCTCCTACGTATTCCCGGGTGCAATGGGAAATTCAAAGCTACACGCAGTTCTGGGTAAAAAATAATTGTTGGTTGATTGATTTTATTTGTGAAAAATGTTTCAGTTGCACTAGGCGAAAAAAAGTTTATTTGATTGAAAAATAAACGCACAGAGGCGCAAAAAAAATAGTAAGGTTTGATGTGTTGAAGTTGATTTTAATATTTAATATCTAGAATGACAACTACCCAAGTTACGAGCCATACGTCAAGAACCCGAGTAATCAGGAGAAGGAGTGATATACACCAAACCATCTCTTTTTCATCCATTTATTTACCAAAAGTTAATTGATGTGCATTAAAAAGAAATAAAAATTTATTTTTATGTTTTCTTTATTTTTTTTTTATATTTGAAGCAAATAGAATTAAGGAAAGAAAAAAAAAATAAAAAAAACTAGTGTTTACAGGGGGGAAAACAGTAAATCAGAGGGGTGTAGATAGCAACAAGAGCCAAGTCCCAACCCAAAAAGGGCCCAAATATACTTTTATGATCTTGTGGGGGCGCTCCCAGGAAGGAGCACCATAAGAAGGTGATCAGGGCCACTTGATTGGGATCAGACATCCATGATCTGATCACACCTATTTCCAACGTGATGTTGACATGTGGCAGGCATAATAATGATACAAAAAATAAAAGATAAAAACAAAGAAATAAGAACAGAGAGGTTACAGAGTTTTTTTCAAGCGTGTACCCATTTGAGAATCTCTCTCTCTTCGTCTCTCTCCACTACCGCCGGTGACGATTCCGGCGCTTGTCGCCACCGTCGGCATTCTCTCCCTCTCACGCTTTCATCTCCGTCTTTCTCGATCTGTCGGCCTTATCTCTCTCTCTCGGCCTTCTCCACCGACGGCGGCTCCGGACAACAGCGGCGATGATTTGGAGATGGCGGTTGTGTTCTGTTTGTAGTTGCAGAGAGGTCTATTTTCTTTTCTTTTTTTTTTTGTTTTTTTGTGTTTTCTCTTGCTGGTGGTGGTTGTTTGTGTTTGTGTTTGTTTGAGTGATTTAAGGTTGAGGGCAGTGATGAGGATTTAAGGTTGATGATGGTTGAATGAAATTGGTGAAGTGTTGAAAGTTGTTGCTGCTACTTCTTTTCTTTTGTTTGTTATTTTTGGTTATAGAGGATTGAATTGGTGGATGGAATGGAAGATGGTTGTGGGTTTATTGAGATGATGAAGATGGAGGTTGATCTTTTTTCCTCTCCTCTGTGTGTGTTCTTCTTCTTGCGGTTTCTGTTTCTTTGCTTGTTTTTTTTGTGCTTTGATTTTGGATTGTTGTTAATGGTGTTTGAAAAGTGGTGATTGTGAAGATGGTTGAGTTTTTGAAGGATGAAAGGTGTGTAGTAATGGAGGTTTTATCTTCATGGAAATGGTGGTGATGGAAGACTTTGAAGGTTTGGGATTGTGTTGAACATGGAGGTTGGGCGCAGTTTTATTTTTGGTTCTCTCTGTATTCTCTGCCTCTATGGCTTGTGTGCAGCCCCCTTTCCTTGTAAAACTCTTGGGTTTATATAACTCAGAAATTAGGTTTTGTGATTAATTTGTGATTGATCTGATTTTGGAATGATTTGATTCTGATGGTAATTTGGTTTATGAGTAGATGAAAACTTTCCATTTTGGCTTTGATTCTTCTTCCCTGTTTTTTTTATTGTTTTGATTTTTATTTTCTTTTGACAAAAAAGTGCATAAAATAAATATTTAAAAATCCTAAAATTTAAAAACGAAAATTGAAATAAAAATTATAACTTTGGTGATTTTTGAATGTGATACTAATAGAAAATAAAGTGAAAAAGTAAATAAAACACAAAAAGCAAAATGTGGGACTCGAACATGTAACCTCGTCCTCATGAGCACTTGTACACTCTCAATATAGCCATACGAGCTAACAAACATATTTGCAAGGAGTTTACACCACAAATAAGATAGCATTAAAATTAAAGTCAAAATTTGGGGTACGACAATCAGTAACAATGACTGATATGTATTGGTTTTCAGGACTGTTGTTTCCAATTTCAATTCATCTTCATTAATTTTGGTGTTAATTTGATGGTTAGACATTAGAATAATATCAATAGGGTGTTGAAGATTTTGATATTTAGGGCTGCTAACTAGTCCATTAGAGAAAGTAGTGAAAGATTACTTGTATCAAATTGAATGTATGTATGTGATAGGAGCAGCAAAATGGATTTTAAGGGAAGGGTAAATAGGGTTTTACCCCCGTGCAAAATATGCAAATTTTGGTTTACCCCCTGCAAACAATTTTTTTTGGATAAGCCCCCTGCAATAAGAAGATTTCTTCAATTACCCCCTATATTGACAACTAGGACATGTAATATTCATTTTTTCTTATGTGGCATGTCTAGGTGGCTTTTATTTTATTTTTGATTAATTTAATTCTTGACAAATTGCCACATAATAATCGTATTTAAAAAAAAAAAGTAAAAATATATTTTTTTTTCTTTTCTGGTTTCAAATTTTTGATTTTTTTTTAAAATGTCAATTTAAATTCAATTATTTAAAAAATAAATTGTTATTTAAAAAAAATGTCAATTTTAAATTTATTTCTGATTTTTTAAAAAAGAATGTCAATTTTTTGATTTTTTTTAATTCAATTATTTAAATA